>VZRR01011970.1:498700-683564 GCA_013398015.1 Oreocharis arfaki | reverse complement strand
GGCCGCGCGCGGCCCCAGACGGGGCGGGCAGCACGTGGCGGGGCGCCCCGAGACCCCTCCCGGGACGGGGCCGCCGCTCCTCCTCGGAAAGTACCGACGCCAGCGCCGAGCGGTGCCCCCAGGGATGCTCCGGTTGCGCCGGGCATGGGGGACGCCGTGCACGTGGCGAGCAGGGCCGGGTAATCCTGGTGCCTGCCCCCCGAGCAGATGGTCAGTGCTGGGAGATAACGGTGGCCCGGGGGCAGATAATTCCCCGCGGGGGTCGGGGCCCTCCCTTGCACAGCCCCCGCCACCGGCACTCGGAGCGGCTCCGTCTCGGTGAGAGTCCCTCGGGGGTGGCCCGCCTGCCCCGGGGCATCCCCGACCAGAGTCTTCCCGCCCCCGCAGGTTTGTAAGGCCAGGTTCTGACAGCGCGGCTCCGGAGGGAAATTGGAAGTTGTTAATAGGCAATTTTTTCCCCCTCCCCTCCTATGCGGAGAGTCCATCGCTTTTGTGCCGCAGCTCAGGCATCATCTGGAGTACAGATACTCCATTATCTGATGCGGAGGGTGCAGGATCATGTGTCAGAACTTTTCTTGCACTGCTGGGGAGGAAAATGTTTGGTGGTTGGGTGATGCAAGACCCTCGGTAAAGCTCCAGGAGAAAGGTCAACTAAAATGTCTCTCGTGCTATAGTAGCGCATGAGAGCTGGAAACTGGGATGTTTTGATACCTGTTACGGTGCTTTTCAACTGCCATTAAAAACTGGAAGAAGTAATTTTTACCTTAATTCAAGGGAAAACTGGCTACAAACCTTTCGTCATTTGGTGTGCCCTCAGTTAAACTGCCTTCTCTAAACTCTGAACCTATTTTTGCTGTACGCTTTAATAAGAAAAATCTCTCCCAAACTGAGTAGCACATCTATATCTGTTGTTATGCAACACTGATATTGGTCTTCTCTCTTGGCAGGTACTGTTGGCTGCTGTGCTTCAGTCAAGATGCTTCTGTGACGCTTTAGCTGCACTGAAACAAGACCTTGAAATAGAAGAATTTGTGTCTGGTGATGGGCCTCGAGTTGTGCAAAAGTGCTTACAGTGCAGGTAGAGTTTAGGATCTACTGCAGTTTAAGCACTTCTGGCATTACTGTGGCGATTCCGTGATTGTGGCAGGGCACAGATGGAACCGGGATTGTTGTGCTGCGTTAGAGCCACGCTGCAAATGGTCCTTGTGTTAAGGTGCATCTAGTGCAGTTAGTGAAGTAGCGTAGAATCTACTGCCCTAAATGCTCCTTCTGGCACAAGCTGCTGCCTCCACGTCCATCTGGCTTTGGATCAGCAATTACTGTTTTTACTTTTAAAGGGTTTTTCTTTCCATTGAAGGCAATTGCTCGGAAAGCAGTTTTGTCCTAGCAGTATCAAAGTGCTCATAGTGCAGGTAGCTTGGAATTGGACCTACTGTAATGTGGGCACTTACAGTACTGCTAGATAAAGTGCATCCTAGCCAGTACCAGTTGCTGGAGAAGATGGTGCTGATTACAGTCAGTTTTGCAGGTTTGCATCCCAGCTTACTAAAATTGCTGTGCAAATCCATGCAAAACTGACTGTGGTGGTGGTGAATCTGTGGTAAATAAGGGGTTTTCAAGCTTCACCCCCCTCCCCCCCCTGTTTTTTTTGTTTGTTTGTTTGTTTCATGGAAGATTTGAAGATGCTTTGCACTGATTTCTCCATGGGTGGGGATTTGTTGCATTACTTGTAGCTGTATGTAGAGTATTGCACTTGTCCCGGCCTGTGGAGGAAAGGAGGACTTGTCATCAGGCTGAACTGCCTCAAATCTGCCAGTCCGGTAAAGCTCTTGTTTTGCTGTTGTCGGGTGGATCACGATGCAATTTTGATTAGTTTAGTAGGAGAAAAATTGCACGGTATCCATCTGTAAACCGCAAGACCTTCATCGCTGACAGTGTGGCTTGTGTCAGTAACCACTGCTCACAGCACAGCCTCCAGGGATGGGGACAGTCCTTGCTGGTGGCTCCACACCTTCAGGGGACACGAAGAAAGAAAACTTTGGTACTAAGGTTTGTCCACCGTTTAAAAAGACTGAAAAAGCCCAAAACATGACCTGGAAAGGAAACCCCTCAAACACTTATGGTGGTCCAGGGAAGCACGTTTCCCTGAGGGTTTGTTCCCATAATATGTAAATGACTATGGCGGACTTACCAATAAAAACATTTTAAAATAAAACTTGTGTTTAATGGATCTCATTAAGTGTGGTTGCAGTAGATGAGTAAGAAATACAGGAGCTTTTTTTGCTGATTGTGGGTTACAGCCTCCAACAGCCTCTTCCACCTCGATTTTAAAGAAGGTGCATTTGGTACAAACCTCTTGCTGCTTCTAATTCACGGAGAATCTTTGCTAGGAAGGGGGATGTGTTTCTCCAGGTCAGAAGGATGTCCTCTCAGTGATCACCCTTTCAAGCAATGGTCATGCTCCATTTTTGCTTTTTTAGCTCTTTCCCTCTCACAGCCTTGAAGCTGGGAGTGGAGCTGCATCCTGGGAGTCAGGACCCCTTGGTTTGTCCCAGCTTCAGAGACTGGCAAAATGGTGTGACCAGAAGTAGGGCTGGAGCTGAGGGTGCTGTAGAAGCTGAACGCAAGAGCTGGGAGAGTCTCTGTGCTGACTGAGTGATGGGATCTGAGTGTTCTCTCAAGGGAGGGAGCTGAGCCTGAGCTGTGAGTGTGCAAGGGTTGATGGACATGGTGGTGTTAAGACTGTTGCTGCATTGCTGTCACATGCTGAATCTTGGATTTGCTTTGACTTTTTTTGAGTGGTTTATCTGCTGTGGGGAATGTCTTGATGCTTAGGCTCCTGGGTGTTTTTTCTAGCCTGCCCTTCTAAAACTACGGTTACACGCACATTGTGTGGCCAAACTTGGGGACTGCCCCAGCACCGCAGCGTGCAGTCACTGCAGTCGCCTGGGCACAAGCAGATGTGGTCTGTGAAGTGGGTGGGCAGCACCAGCAAGTTTTCAACACCCTTTTTCCCCCAGCTAAAATACTGTTGAGATCCAGAAGAATCTCACTGCTGGTCTGACTTACTGTGGCCAGTGCAGCTGGGCTGATACCACTGTGGGTCCCTGATGGAAGTCTGTCCCCAGTGTCCCATGCTCAGATGTGGTCTGAGGTTGGTTGTGCACAGCAGAAGAGGCAACATGGCAAGCACAGCAATACTTTCTTGGTTCAGGCACAACTGCAGAGCTCCTATGAGGGTGTCCTGGCAGCTGGTGGCTCTGGATGATTTTCTACCTCAGTATTTATTCTGAGGCTGAATTGTAATCTTCCTTGTGCCTAGAGAGTTGTAATCTGGTCTTCAAATCCCTGTGCAAACAAGAGGAAAAGATGTTCTCTAAGTGTAGCGCCCTTCTGACTGTACCACTTAGTGACAGTGAGGAACAATGGGTTGGAGTGTGTGCTAATTGTGATTTACTGCAGTGTACCATACCCCAGCCGGGTGGAAGGCATTGGGATGTGTTCATGCCAGGAATGAAACTCGAGTTTGCTACGGTGTTAGTGCACTCTTGGGAGATGCTCCAAGCCTGGCTTTGTACTGCTAGTACTGGAGCTGCACCCAGCTCTTGCATGGGGTCTTGCTGGTGGTTTTGGGGTGACGCAGGCTTGTATTTGTGGGGTGGGTGCTGGAGGGAATTCTGTGCCACCAATGTGTGCATTCAGCACAGCCAGTGTTTGGTGCAAGGGGCTGGTGTGGTCATCCAGGGATGTGTCACTAGTGAGGGCTTCTGAGCACTGTGTGTGGGCCAGAGCCTGAGAAGGGCACCCCAAAACCACCCCCGCCAGGCTGAGCTGTTGGCAGATTGCCGATGGCTTCAGCAGTAAGTGGGGTGGTGTTGGAGTTACTGAGTGGGGGATGATTGTTGATGTCTGTTCCCGTGAGTGAAAGCTCTCCATTAGCAACGTAGGTGGTGTGCTGTGCTGGTGAGTATCTACACAAACTGTTCCGAGTGACAAGCCTGCGGTGTGCAGTTTGGGTGGTTTGCGTGGATTTCAGTGACTCTGCTCAAAGTGCTGAAATACGGAAGCAAGCTGAATGTTCCTGCAATTGTAAACGAGCTCAGGCATCGGGAGGAAGCGAGATCTGTTCCCTGGGAGCAGCTTCTGCAAAGTGGTGTCCTGTGTGTGCTTATGCTCAGTAGTAAGTTGATTTTATTGTCAGGCTCTGATACTTGAGAGCACAGCAGGGCAGATGATGCCTCTCCAGGACTGATGGTGGAATAGTGAGGAGGGATTAACCCACAGGGTATTGGCATTGCAGGATTTGGAAGTCAAAAATGCTGCTATTATCACCTGAGCAAGTCTCTAAGGCTGATGAGTGAAATGGTGTGAAAAGAGGCTTCATGTGACAGCAGAGTCTGCTGGCTCTGAGCCCATTGCTGCATCTCCCATTGAGGCATCTGTTTTATTTGTGAGCTTCCCCTGTCCTTTCCTCTTACTGAGGATAAACTATTGGCTTTCACACATTGCTGAACTCCCTTTCCGTGGAGGTCTCCCAGCCTTGCTCACAGCTGTGCCCAGCCTACAGCCCATTTTACACTGCCCCAGTTTCTGTGTCAATACTTAGGTTTTCAGAGGTTTAAAAATGCTGAACCTGATGTTTTGAAGCAACAAATGACCTGTTTTTGTATTAGCAGCACTGAGCAGAATTGCTTTGTCTTAAGCCCAGAGCATTTCTTTGGGAGCTTTTTCACTAGATGCTCTTGATTCTGAGGATTTGGGTGGTCTGTATGATCAGGTGGAGCCCCAGAAGGACAGAAAAAGCTCAGAAAAGCCCCACAAACAAGCTCTGCTCCAAAGCAAACCTGCTTGAGAATGGTGGTTTTGGGTATTTTGGATATCTGAACTCTGAGGGTGGATGCAGAGGTGGGGTGTGCAGAGCTGTGCAGTGAGGTGTCCACTCTGTTTCTGGAGCTGTGGAGTTTTACCTCCAGCTCCCTGCAGGGAGGGAATCCACAGGATCTTGGGCTTTTCTGACGTACCTTTTGGCTTGCCCTGACCCTGCCTTTGGAAAAGCTGAAGCCGGGGGTTCCCCCATCTGTTTTGGGATGCTCTGTGGAGCCCCTTCTCCCATGGGAAGCCCTGAAGGGGTGCAGGGATGAGCGTTCCAGTGCTCCAGCGAAGGAGGAAAGGGATGGACTCTCCCTGGCCACACATGCAGTGCTGCTGTTGCTGTGCCAGTGCAGGGGAGGCTGTGCTGCTTTTCAAACAAGGAGGTTTTTTTAATCCACGCGAAATTGTTGGAGCCGTGTGGCTGTTGGACATCGGTGCCGAGGGACTGAGGCTGTTCCAGGAGCTGCTGCAGTGGCTATTCCTGGGAGTGGGATGTCAGAAGGGAGCCAGCACTGCTAATTTTTTACTGCAAGTATATAAATAGGTACAGGCACACACAGACATGAGGGCTGATGGTGGAAAGAGACAACTCTTGTTCTGGAAACTCCAGAGGGCTTCTAACATCAGAGTGCCTGGGCTATTTTTACAGAGTGGCAATATTTCATATTATTTCAGTCTCCTTCCCGTCACACAACACTTTGTTGTTTAATCTGTGTGTGGTTATTCCAAGCTGTAATCAGTGGTTATCCTGCAGAGCACCCAGTGGGTGCTTTGTTTTTCTCTTAAGGGAAGCTTGTTAAGATAATTCTTAATACTTCTGAATTATCTTGTTTTTAAAAAAGTATCTTCTGCTCTTCTGCTGTTGATGGTCTTCAGAGTGGTTTTTAAATAGCACGTTGATGTCTAAATCGGTGCAATACACCCAGGTAAGCATTTCTAACTGGTGAGTTCTTCACACGGTCTCTGTGCTCGCTGCCTGTCATCTTTGGTTGCTCCCAAGTTACTTTTTTAAAAGTAACCACAGTGCATGTCCAAAAAATGTGAGGTTTGGGGGTTTTTTTTTGGTTTTTTGGTTTTTGGTTTTTGTTTTTTTTTTTTTTTGTTTTGTTTCTACATGTTATTAGGTTTAAATCCTAGCTGACAGAGAGGTATAAGTATTTCTAATTTGCTTATATTGGTCACTGGACCAAGTGTTGTCCAGATCCAAAACAGCTCTTGACCAGGACCTGCTGAGAACGTGATTATGTGCTGCATCTGTCCTTGTCTCCTCCTGGCTTTTGTATCAAATCCCTGTGATAATACACCACAATAACATGCCTCGTTCTTTTTGCCTTTTTACATCTACCTGTGGGTTTAAGTTGCTGTACTTCTGCAGCTGGTGTGCTGGCTGCTGCAGCCAGATCATAAGTCACCAGTTGTTTGGCTAATTGCCTCTCCCGCTAGAAGTGTTGCTTTGTAAAGGTTAAGTTTCATTTGCCAAAGGATTTTATAAAATGTAGAGAATTTCTCTACTGAATCAAAGGAGAAATCATCAATGCTTTTTTACTTATATATATGTATATATAAAAACAATATATAGAAGAGGAATTTGGAAGTTACTATTTTGTTACTCTGGTGATACAGAGCTGAAGTGAAGTGATTTTTTTTTTTTTTAACTTTTGGTGTTTTTTTTTAATGGAAATGGTTTCTCTGGTGCTAAGTGCCATTTTTGTGCTGTTCTCTGCTGGAGGAAGCACCCGAGCTGGTTCCTGGGTAGGTACCCTGCAGCAACAGCAAATGGCTGGCAGGACAGATTGAAAGCTTCAAAGAAGTAACAAATCTCTTGGGACTTCAAAGGCCACTCTTTGTCAGCCAGCCTGCCTAGAGCTTCATTGCAGCAATGAAAAGAAAATTAAGATCTTCCTGCCCTAAACCCACAGCCCCCTTCCCTCCACTCCTCTGTGTTTGTCCCTTCCCAGACCAAGCAGTGCTGCAGGTGCCCATTGGTGCTTTAGTAAACACCAGTTTTTGAAGTAGCACCAGCTCCCAGAACACCCACTTGTATTAATTTTTAGAGCTCTGAGATGGGCGCTTAAATCCCTGCAAGTGGCTTGGAAATCCATCCCTGTGCTGAGGTTGGCTGCTGGAGGTGTTGATAGACCTGCAAACTGGTGCTGCCTGTAGCTGAGTTTGCAGCTTTTCATCTGGGCTATGGGAGGAATTGGGGACTGATGGGGAAGCACCGTCCCAGGAGACGGGAGGCTTGCCCTGCCCATGCACTCCTGGACATTGCTGTTCCCTCAGGCTGCAGGACTGGTCTCTCACAAGGCTTCTCACTTACTTTTAAATTTTCTTATTTCCTTGCTAAAACGAGTCCTTTGTACCAACAGAAGTTTCACTGGTGAAAAATCCGGATTTGCATTGATAAGGAGTAAAAAGGATGCAGAAAGATGGGAAAAGAATTTAGTCTTTGCTCTCTGAGTTTATGCGAACCTCCAAATACTTCTTTCCTCAAAGGACCAATTTCTGCTGAAACAAAATGGTGATGATGGTGGTGATGGAAACCTTACAAAACCTTATAACTCTACCCTATAGCCAAAAAATATTCAGTCTTATCCTTCAATCCAAGAGCAGCATATGACAAACTTGATTGGTTAAAAATGTTTTAGTTCTCTTTATCTTGAGATAAGAAAGGAGAATGAGATGGCTGCTCGCCCTGTTTTTTGGGGAAGCTTCACGGTAAGTGCTTCATTTGCAGTAAAAGCAGCAGTTAGCTTTGAAGAAAAAATTAAAACTAACAGAATTAGGGCTGCATCAGCAGAGTGTGGCTCTTCCACCACCAATCCTGTGTGTGAGCAGTGGGAACGGAGGGAGCATTGCTTGTCATTCATTGCTCCATCCTGTGCCATTCTATTAGTGCAGTAAATATAGCAAAAGACCCTGGTGTTAACCCTGATTGCTGTGTTGCCTTGGCTCTGCTGCTGGGCCATTCCCGAGGCAGCCCTGTCATAAACAGACCTGCTCAGAATTATTTTTATGTACCAAAAATCTCTTTTACCCAGTTACGCCTCACTCTCCAACTAAAACATGGGTCTGGCTTGTTTTAGGAGGTGATGACAAGCAGATAAAATGGAATTAGAGCCTCCACTCTCTGCGGGCAGAGCTGCAGTGCTGCCTTTCATAGTTTCTTGCTCGGGCAGTTTGTGTTGCAGTGCTGGCACTCCAGCTGCTGGAAGGTTGCTGGCAGAAGACTGGGATTAGCAGGTCTCAGAACTTCTCAGATGGGGATCTGTGTGAGCATCCTGCTCCGTGGGCTTAGACCTCTTTGTGCAGCTGCTCTGCCCGAGGTGCCTTAGAAAGCAGTAGGCTGTTGGACCTGCTGCTATGAGGAACTCATGGAAAATGTGGATGTTGAGGTGAAACTGCAGCTGCTGCTTGTCTAGGCTGTAAAAAATCCATGACCACCATCCAGACGGATGCCTTTCAATTAATTTCTCCTCATTTCCTGTCGGCTGTCACAAGTCAGTGCCTTCGGGGAGGCTTTGAAGCTGCACAAGTGAGATGGGGACAGGACAGGTCGTTGGTGCTTGGACTGTGGCTGAGTTTTAATTAGCAGGAGCATTAAATGAAGGTATTTGGAGGAAGTGGGAAGATGCCTCCTCTGTGAATCCACATCAGCTTGTGGTGTTCAGCTGGGCACCAGCTGTCCCCCAGCATGTCTTGGAGTGATGGCACAAGACCTCAGGGACTCTCCTGATCCTGGGGTTAGTAACTGCATCTGTGCTGGGCGGGATTTGCTTTGCTTCAACTTCCTTCCCACCGTGGGATTCTGTTCTGCTTTTCCCATGCTGTTCAGAAGCTACTGGCAGCAAGAATCAGCTTTGCTTTGCCTGTGTCCCCTCAGAGGCTGGGGCTGCGCTGTGGATGTGCTGGCTCTTGGGGTCACGTGCAGGTACATTCTCCCATTTTCTTTCTGGGTTTTGGGATTCTGCAAGCCCCAGTCAGGAGCCACTGTGTTCTGTTTGCATGTCAAGGGGTCCTGTCTGAGCCGTGAGCTGCAGCTCCAGACCAGAGCCCTCACTGGGGCTGGCTACTGGGCAGTCTTGGCTCCTGGTCTGCTGCATCACCTGCTGCCCCTGAGTTACTGTCCCAGTTACTTCTTGGTGAGCCCGGTCTTGCATCACAGCTGTTTTTTCAGTGCTAGTTTGGAAGATTTTGCATATCACTGATTTAAAAATATAGAGTTGGTTGTCTGGGGAAGATACAGATTTTTCAGCTCTGTTACTCAGCTTGGGTTTATTCTGGTTAATGTTGATTCTGGGTAAAGCTTTTGTTCTCTGTCATGATAAGCTGTGGCTGCTCCAAGAGGCTGCCCAGAAACCACCTTATGTGATGGGAGTGCAATTGCCTTTCTGAGCCAAGGCTGCACCCTCCTGGAAAGTGTCACTGGAGCAGTTCAAGAAAACCTCCTCACTGTTCTGCCCATAAATTGACTGCAAATGGGGCTTTTCCTCGTTTCAGCTGTTGCAGCTCCTCTGCTCTGGCTCTCTGGAGGGCTTGCCTTGGCTTTGTGGAGCCCCTCATACCCATGCTCTGGGACCAGCTCAGCCTTGGGAGGGGATGCTGCAGCCCTGGTGCTGTGCTGGGCACTCAGGGGCTCTGTCAGGGCACTTGCCTGTGGCTGTCTGGGCATCACCAGGCCAGCAGAAGTGGGTGCTGTGCAGATGGGAAGGGTAATTGGGACAAAAATGACTGAGGGGAAGCTGTGTGTGACTTGGATGTGAGGGATTTTCTCCCTGCCTGGATCCTGGCCCCTGCCCTGACACATTGCTGGACAGTTTTAGTCCAGAATTTTCAGCCTCCTGGTTTTCCATTCACCACACGAGGGCAGGCTGTTTCTAAATAAAATGCAGCGAGAAATCTTCAGCTCAGTGGATAAATTCTCCAGCTCCAGGCTCCTTCTGGCTCGGGGAGGGCTGACTGCTGCAGCTCTCTCCAGGTTTTAGCCCCCAAAAGTCAAGGGGGGTGCGGTGAATAAGGATGGTCGTGCCCAGGGCCTGGATGTGCAGAGTCCACCCGACCACCATCATCTCCCATGCCCAGGAGAACCCTCCAGCATCTCCTGTACTCACTGCTTTGTCATTCCCCTGGGTAAACTCCATTTACTCTAATGACATTATTAGCTCTGCATACTAAATGTCTTTTCTCATCGTGCTGCTGCTCCACCAGCCACAGGTCTGTGGCGTTTGCTTGCTCTGGTACCCACATCCCCCTGAGTGCAGGGATGCTCTTGGCAGCATCATGGTGCTGTCAACCAGCTCTGTGGGGATTTACCACCATGGTCTCACCTGACTTCACAGCTTCTGCCTGCTGGCTACTATGCAAGTTAACATAGCTTCCAGTGGTTTAAAAAATGTTCAGAGTTAACTGGAGTTTGTTTGATAGTTGTTAATGCTGCCTCTGACTTGAGTTTATGCCTCTCCCTTGACTTTTTTTTTCTGTATGGACATATAGCAGCAAATGCCTAGTGGGAATATATGACTTGAAGAACAAAGCAATATGGATTTGTCAGTGTAGCAAATAATTCCCATGGGTTTATGACCCGTGGACTTAAAAGCAAAGCAAGGACACTTGGGGTGTCAAAGGAAGATGTTGAAGGCTTTGTGGTTGGTGCCCCGGGCAGGAGCACAGGGTGTGAGAGTGGGACAGGGGCAGCCCTATGAGTGGCTCCAAGGAAAGTCCCTTGAGAGGTTCCTCTCCAAAGCCCTCTTCAGCTGCACTAAAAATATGCTTCGCTCTCACCGACAGCACCAGCAGGATCCATGGGTCTGAGGAAACCCTCGTGCTCATAGTCCAGTGTTGGCAGAGCAGCTGTCTGCTAATGTCATTGCAAGTGACAGAACAGCCAGGGATGAGGAGAAAGCCCAGGCCCCTCAGTGAAGTGTGATTGCTGGTGGGCAAAAGCCTACCAGATATTATTAATCTCAGTGCCAGACACATCACAGTGACTGCAATAAACCCCAAGTCTCTCTCAGTTATCTTGAGAATGATACAGCTGGGAGACGTGATGGGAAACTCTCTCAGTGTGGCTCTGTCCTGCTCGCTCCTGCTCTGCTGCTTTTTCCAGGTTTTTCAAAGCTTCACTTGGGAAATAAAAAACCCAAAACCCCACAGAAGAACAACAGAAAGCAAACCCCCAGAACCCCAGAGGTGGCTGCTGGGGAAAGTGTCCAAGAAGATGTTGGTGTTTGGAATCCTGGCCATCTTTCACTATGAGTGAGTTGTGCCCTCCTGCTGCTCAACACCTGATTCCTGCCCAACCCCAGCCTGCCCTCAGGGCTGTGCCTGCAGAGCTGCAGGCACCAGTGGGTCTAAATCAATGTAGATTGTACCAGTCAACTTCTCCCAGAAATGCTTCTGGTTTGCTTGGTCTCTCAAATAATTTTTCATGTCCTCCTGTGTGAAGCATTTGGGAGGACACCTTGGCTCCATTTAAAGTTTTTATTAGTGTCTTCAATCTGGTGGAGCTGTTGCAGCTCTCTGGGAGAAATGTGTCGTGGGCCACACACGTATCCTGGGCGGAGGATGGGCCAGGCAAACACAACCTGCACTTCTGGCAACCCCTGCTCTTGCTCAGCCTCACTCTCCACAGTTATGCCAGCGTGACTGCTGATGTAAGGCAAGTAAATCCTGGGCTTGGGGCTGCCAGAGCCAGAGGAAGTTCTGGTCCCTTGCCCTGACCAGTGACAAATTTATTCTCTCTTCCTGAATTTTTTAAAAATGGATTTTTTTTCCATCTAGAGGGACATAAATAGTTGCTGCTGAACCGTTGGGCTTTTTCCGGGTTGGGAAGAGGTGGTCTCCTCAGTTGTTTTTTTCTCACTGTTGTGTGATGAGTTGAAGTGCAAAACAGCAGCCGGGGAGAGAGATGGCCAAGTGGGAAATTGCTGCCTCCTGGATATCTCCCAGGGGATACAGAAACGTTGTTTATCGTTGAAAGTGGTGATTCTCCTCTGCTGTCACTCTCCTGTGGATTTACAGGAGTAAATAGCAAGCAGGTCATGATGGAGTTTAAGGATTGAATTTGGAAAACCACTCCCTCTGTGAGTGTTGTTAGGCTGCTTATAAAGAGGGGGGGAAAAAAGTCATTGCTCTGTGGGTGTTATCAGCTGATGAGATAAAGCTGTGACTCCATTTCAGGTCACCTCCCAGTGTGTTCCTTGGTGGTCCCAGTGCCTGGACCAGGAACCTGCCCAGTGGTGTGTGATCGTGTGGTTGGTTTGCTACCGGTGTGTGCTGGCAGGACTGGAGCTGGCCAAGGAAATTCCTCACCCTTTCTGGCTGCTAATGATAGAATGGGTTAAAGTAGCTTTTCAGAGGAAGGCTCCCTCCACCCCACCACCTAGAAAACACAGAGCACTAAATTGAAAAACTATTTTCACAGTGAACAGATTCCTCTGCTAAATATGTAATCATGTACCAGCAGGCACAGGAATGAGCTAGTTGGATGAACAAAACCCAGGATTGGTGGGTATTAGCCCCTAGCTTGCAGTTGGTATTGTACTGGTCCTGGAGTTTGTGGGACAACAGCAACATTTCCTCTATTTCTTGGTACTGGCCCTGTGGGCTGCTTTCCTGCAGTTCTTTTATGCCACTGTGTCAGGGTCTCTGACCTGGTGCCAAGCTCAAATCCAAGGAAATCCGGAGCAAATCTCTTTGCAGAGCTGTGTGATGTTGGTAGAAGTGAAGGAAAGCTTTCCAGCTGCTCTGCAGGGAAATCCAGCCCTCTGCAAAACGCAGGGACTGAATGTCAACGAGAAAATTCCCACCGACTTCAGCTGGGCCAGGATTTGGCTTGGGATTAAAAGCTCAAAGTGCTGGTGCTGAGCCCAGCTCCATTGCCCCATTTCCAGCACTGCAACCTGAGGACTAACCTCTATTTTAGCAGAGTTCAGCCTGCTGGATTTGTTGCTGATCAGTTCTGCCATGGTTGCTGCAGGAGCTGAAGTGCCATCCCATGCTGCACAGGGTGTTTGAGCCCCTGTCTGGTGCAGGTAGTCCCTGCTCACAGCCGCTTTCCCTTTCCTGTGGGTGGTAGCTAACAGGTAACAAATTGGATTTCCCACCCCAGCTTCCTGCACGGCCAAGAATTCAGGTATGGGAACAAACCTGTGTTTCATTTTCCTAGTTTGGGATCACTGGTGACCTCTCTGGGTTTTTTTTTGTGGCTCTGGCACCAGCCTGGCTGTGGGCTCGGGATGCTCAGCCTGATGCCAAGAACCAGGATCTGCTGTGCTGCATGCAATGTTCTCCTGCATTCAGTTCACCCTTAAAATACCCACAATTAAATTTTAAGACTCAGCACTTCTCTGGATCTGACCCTGGGAAAACAAAAGACTACTCCAGAGTGGTATAAAATGTCCAAGGAGACAAACCACCTGACCTAGGCTTTTTTTTTTTCCCAAATCTGTAGATGCATGACCATGGGGAGGGGGAAACAAGGCCAGTTTCTGTATTTATTGCTTTCCAAACAGGCCAGGATTGCTAATATTGTGCCCCATTGCTGACTGGCTATAGTGACCATTCTTTAACATCACCCCATAATGGTTAAATACAGTAACTTCCCTTCAGATCAAAAAATCTATGGCACTGATGTCCTTGAGTACTTTGGGATTTGGCCTGTGTTCAGACCAATTCATAAAACACGGCTCAGAAGCTCACTCATTGCCAAGTCTGTGGTGCTTCAGCTTGTCCTGTGATTCTGTTTTAGCCAAGATGGGCAGAAGTGATTTGAGAAATTCTTGCAATGCTGTGTTGCTCGGATGAGCTGCTGCCTGGGCTGGTGCCCCTCAGGGTTGTGGGGGGCACAGGGAGCTACAGGTTCTTCTTTGGTACAATTCTGCAAGCAGGGTGAGCTGCCAGCTCTGCTGCTGGCTGGGACTGAGTGGTGCAGAGGGGTTTATGTGTCTCGCCCAAAATGCACTGTTATTTGGTTTTTTTCCCAGGCTGTTTCCAGCTGCTGCACTTGCTGCCTGCCTGTGGCTGTTGTCTGGTGTAGAGAAGCTGTGAGTGGCAAAGCTCCTGCTGGTATCTCTGTCTGTGTGCTGAGCCTTGGAAGGCTCTTGCTTTCTAGCTCTCAGCTTCTGTCGGGTCTCACATTGTTTCCACCACCACACCCTTGGGACGTGGGGATGTGCTTCACTTGGAAGACATCAAACCAAGATCACAACAGTTTTGAGGCTTGGACATCAGCCTGCTCCATAATCAGAGGAAACAAAAGGTGAAATCCTTGTACAAACCTTTGTAAAAGACTTCAGATCTGTAATTAAATACTGAGCAAGCCTCGGTGTGTTGCGCTGTATCACAGAGAGGCCCTTGCAAGTCACAAGGGTCTGAGGTCTCCGTGGTAGTTACAGATGCTCTCTCAAAAGGCTGTGGGTGATGCATGTAGGGACTGTAGCAATCCAATGGATCTGGATATGGCAATCCCAGAGCTGGCAGGCTGGATTGGTGGGCTCTCCATCCTTGAAATACATCTGCCCAGAGCAGGGCCTGATCCTTTTCTGCTCCAGTCTGGACAGTTGCTCTCTTTAACTTAAACCATAAAAGCTCAATGTGGCTTTGTCCAAGCAGATCCTAGTGTGGTGTTAACACCACCACATCCTTAAAAGATGCAAGTGGTGTTAATTTAATCATACTGTTTTCCCACAACAGATGTTGACATTTCACTATTGTCCCAGAATTAAATGTCAGGTTATTCCTGTTCAAAACTACCACTGGAACGTTCAGGGATTCCATCTGCAGCTGTATTTAGAGCCTGCCTGCCTGCTAAGCCAGCGTTTCCAAGCAGGTTTGTACACGGGCAGCAGTGAGTTCACGTGTGTACCAGAGAGCTGCCTGGGTTAATTAATTCCCTTTCCACACATTTAAACCTAGAGAAGCAGGGCAGCTGGAGGGGGAGGTTTTCTTCGCACATTGTGGTATCAACTTTTGGATTTCTGCTGCTGTTGCAACCTGGAAAACAGAAGCAGCATTCAAGAATGAGCTGATGGTGGATGTGAATGCTTCAAACACGACAGATACATGATTAATCTGAAAAAATTCATAACCCAAAATCCAGTGCAGAAACACTGGCACAGCTTTTAATTTTGCACTTCTCACTGCTTTTGAGAAATCTCTAGCTATGCCTCTGAAGCCACTTTCTGAGCTCTTGGCAGCTATTGAAACACTCTGCCTTCATTTGAGGGGTCAGGTAAATATCTCCGTGCATCACCGAGCTGATACGAGTGCCACGTGCTCTGCATCTGATGCCAAGTGCCTCAAACCATCTCATCAGAGGCAAACTCTTCTTTGCTCAGCTGTGGAATGTTGTTTCTGAGCATCTTGCCCTGCTGCCTTGTCCAGGGGTGAGTGCCAGTGAGGGATTTGGGAGAGATCAGGGATGGAGGAGGTTTCTTTTGTACAGCCCCTGACCTGCTCAGCTCCTGTCACTGTGCTGGTGACAGAGGAACTACACTGGCTGGCTTCAGGTGGCCACAGCAATGGCAAAGCTGGGGATTTGGGAAACCTAAGATGCAGGTGATGCTAATGCCATGCTTGAAAGCTTTAGCTGCTGTTGGTGTGCATAGCCTGTGGTTTGACAGCCTAAAAGACAAAGGTGTTTTCTGCCAGGGCTGTCATCTCTGTGCCTCTCTGGAGAGAAACCCTGGGGGTAGAGGGGCAGGAGAGGCATGGCTGGAGCCACTGGTTTGCAGGACATGTGCAGCAGAAGAAGGAGGGTTGTGTTTGGAGCAGAGGGCACAGGGAAGGAAGGAAAGAAGGACGACAAACTCCAGGGTCTCCATCCTGTAGCATTTTCAGATTGAATCCAGATGCCTCCAGACCAACACAAACCGGCGAGGGGCAGGTGCAACAGGAGGCAATTTGAAACTGTGGTGACAGGAGAGCAGATAATCCACCCAGTACTTCTGATCCAATAGATTATGGATTAATGTCTCCTCAAATAAAGGCCCCAGGTGATCGCAAATATTTCCAGAAAAGAGACAAACCTCCTCGCCCCATCTCAGCCAACAGTGCCATATAATTGCAGCTTGGGCAGCTCACACCAGCCATGATCTGGACCTCAGGGCCAACCTTTAGGTGACGAAGCAGAAAATGTCCCTTTGTTTATTTGGATGGCAGCTTGCAGGGAGTGTACCATTTTCAGGTCTTTGAGGGATTGTTGAGATTATCAGTCAGAAGCACAGAGAGTTCCTGTTTCTGGAGAGTCTGAAAATGAACAAAAAAACGTAATAAGAAATAATTTGAGGAGGTTTTATTATTATTACATTTGGTGGGAGGGTTGTTTCTTTAATGCTTTGTATGTTTTTTCCACACTAGATAGGTGAGCTTATATTACACAGTAAAAAGCTATTAGTTTTCTCAAAAGATTGTCAATTTTCTTTCCAAATTGCTAAATTAAATCTTCTATTTTATGGGAGTGCTCTTTCATTTGTGCAAAATCCTGTGCTCAGATAGTTAGGCCAATCTCATCATGCAAGACCATTAGATGAACTAATTGGATCTGTCTTACTCATACATTTCTATCAGGAGTATCTAATAAATGTGGAAATCCATTTGGAAATGAAGACAGCATCTTCATGTTCTCGGGACCTCGGAGATTTCTGGTGTTGCAGCTGCAGCCTGAGCCCAGCCCGTGGGAATTAGCTGCTTTCCTGTTGGCAGCTTTGTCAAAGCCTTTTTCCAAGGTAGAAACCTGATCATCTCCATGATTGTCACAAGATGCCAAAGGATGCAGTTTCTCCATGGTGTTTAATCAATACAAGAAGGAAGACTCCAGGGACGTCTCTGGCCCTGTCCATTTGGGCTGTCACCGAGGAATGTGTGAGGGTGACCTTGGTGGTGTCGTTGCTGATCCTCTTCAGTGTACTTATGAATTTATCTCCTTGCTTTCCCAGTAAAGCAGAGTAAAGCCGTTATCCCATGCTGCAAATGGAGAGGTGTGGGAGTGAGGCAGCGAAGGAGCTCCCAAGGTTGTCTGGTCTGGAGGCATCTGAGTGGAGCTTCTGCACCCTAAATCCCAACACTTCAAAGTTCACCTCTGCTTGCTTCCCGTCGCTGCTTAAGAGGCTGGCACAAGACTGTCAGTGACTCCCTTTGTACTCAAGTTTTTATCTTCTAAGACTCTTGGCTGGGTTCAGCCAGGGCTTTGCAGGCAGGGCTGCTTTTACTGGGATCGCTTTGCAGTTTGGCGTTAAGTCATTTTGTGGGTAGGGGTCCCAAAGGGTCGGATGCTGCTGGCCCACGTGCAGGGTGTTAGAGCTGTGCTGTCAGTGGGACCTCCCTGTGGCAGGATTCCTGTCCTGTGAGTGAGGATAGGTCTGTGTTCCCTTGGCAATGCCTGGTCTGGCAGAAGCTCTGCAGAACAGAGTGAACCTTTTATGCATTCGCAAGGTGCTTGGACTGACAGAGTGTGCTTGTATCGGTTCAGTGCTTTGTATCACACAAAAATGAGGAATTTTGCTCTTAAACTGAATACACTTTCTTGCTGAATCAGAGTCTTGCCTTCCAGGGGAAGCTAAACCAAAGCCACCCACACTCACTTTGTGAGTACTAAATACTGCTGACTGACAGCAATTCTCATTTGTGAGAGCAGTTTCTAATAAAGCCAGACCTCTTTCTCCCTAAGATCTTCCTTCTCACTCTTGCCCAGGCCACTAATGGTGGAAAATCCCTAAAGGCCATGGGTAAGACCTGAATGCTGCTTGCTCCAAGCTGCCAAAATCAGCAGGACATTTACTGCTGGCCTCAGAGAAGGTGCAGTAAGAAAAAGGGGGGCAAGGGGAAGTAAAGTCACTCAGCTCTAAGCATGTATTGTTTAAATTATTCACTCTCTTCTAAAACAGACCATTGAATAATACATTGTGGTCACTTTTATTTCTAAATGCTTGCACTTAGACTGAGGTTAAAATGATGTCCTAAAATGCCACTTGCACTCGGGTTCCTCTGGAGATGCCCCCCAGGCAGGGGCTTAGTCCCTGCTCTTCTCACCTGTGTTTCATGGTTCTGGGTCCTGTGTTGGGCAGAGACAGCTCCAAGTCCTGCCCAGTCAGGTCCCCCGCCTGGAAAACCAGGAGACTGATTTCAACAACCCCAAAGCACTAAAAATAACAAGCCTGCGTTTGTTTCTATTTGCTTTTTCCATTGCTGGCCAAGCTCTCTGGAGTCATTTGTCAACAGCTTTGTTCCTTCTTCATTAATGAGAAGTTTTGACCTAATTGTGCTAATCCCTGAGTTTATGGAAAACCTTTGAAGTGCCCTACACCGGAGCCATAACATGGAGCAGTGGATGGAGCACAGTGACTTGTTCTCCCTTTCTTTCCCATCCTGTTCCTGTAACATGCTCACACAGTGATTTCTGTATTTGGGGAGAATTTCTACTTGAGACACCCGTAGTTCAGGTGGGTTTTGCAGTCTTATTTAAAGAACAGGGGGAGTCAGGAGAAACTACGTCTGCATCACACTTGTCTGCTTCTCAATTTCTGCCTCATGTTTAATAGTAATAATAGAAATCCCCAAAGAACTGTTTGAGAGGTCTGACATTTATGCATCGTATGCAGGAATGATTTAGCATTTAAAAACAAAATAAATCTCTCTGTGTAAGGTGGTTCATTATTCTAACTGATTGGAAGTGAGACAAATGTGAACATTTAGTGAGGCTCCTTTTAAAACAAAACTTCTCTTCTGTCGATAAACTGTCCTTCTCCACAGAGTGGTGAGCCTGCCTCAGCGTCCAGCAGGATAATTCGTTTTCTTTGGGAAATGCCTTCAAATGCACCAGTGTTAAATCTTACTGGGTTCTTTTATTAAATTAATATTTGACTTATGCAAGAAGGATGCAGTCTTAATATCCAAGCCCTCTGAGATCTGTTCATATCCTCACAGATGCACATGAGGATGCTGATTCTGAAAAGCCCAAGGTGTGCTGAGCTCTGAGCCCAGCCATGCAGGAGGAGTACTTGGATGGGTTCTTGGGCAGCTACTGCTGCCATCACCTCTGGAAGGGTCAGGCCATGAATGAAGCTGACAAAAAATAGTCAGTGCAAGGTTGTCATCTCCCAAGGGGATGGGCTGGAGGGACAAATGACGAGGGAGCTGCTGAGGGCAAGGAACAACTCTGCACACCTTGTGGAACCTTCACCTCCCAGGCAGAGAAGGGTTCTGGGACACAGCCATGCTCAGCACAGACCTTACATCTGTGATGGGAGACCTGGGGCAGGAAAAGCTCCAATGGGCCAAGAGAGCCTCTGGGAGCAGAAAGTGTCTGCAGCAGAGGGATAGAACAGTGCTGTGCCCCATCGTGAGCAGAATGTGCACCTGGGGAATGTCAGGCACTTCCCTTCTGCAGGATGAGGCTCACAAAAATCCCAGGGGTCTGGTGGGTACTTGAAGAAAGTGGCTGTAAAAACAGAAACTAATCTGGTTTGCAATTTTTTCTTCTTGCCATTGTGTGCAGTGACCTTTCCTTAATGAGAGAGAAGCCTTTGAGGGAGGGAGGGGGAGGAAGAAGGTGCTGGGGGGAACATGTCAACTAGCAGAGGTGGTGCCTGTCCTGCTGCACACTGGCTGAGCACCTCAGTAGCCCACTGGCAGCCCCAGAGCCATCCTGCCTGGGATGGAGACTCTTCATGCTGCTTCACATTCCTCTGTTCCAAGGTCTCCTCCCTTGCTGGGACTTGGTGCTTGCTGGGGCTGCTCCAAATGCACTGGCTCCAGCAATGACTCCTGACCTGTGTTGGTGAGGGAGAGGAACGCTGTGTCCCTACAATTTCTTGAATTATTGGATATAAAAGCTGACACTGGGTCACCCATCCACTCTTTTACCCACAAAATGATGTTAGAGGAGCAGTCTAACACTTCTGAGACCTTTGGAAGTGCCTCATTACCATGCGACTGGAGACAGCTTCGGCATGAGCCCAGCAGAAATAGTCCTCTATTATGCCTCTTCACAGAGTTTTTGCATATAATATTAAGCATTAAAATAATTTAATAAGGCGTAAATCAAGTTTTACTGTAGTGCCACTGCACAGGAAGAAAGCACTCCTGGAATTGCACCTGAATACATTGTGGCCTCCTTTGGAGTGGGAACAATTTATATATTCAATATAACTTCCATTGGTTCTGCTGTAAATCCCATCTCAGAGCTGTGTGCTCTCCTCATCATACAATGGGACTTTGTCAGCCCCACAGCTCTTACTTGGGGCTGCCTGGTCTGCCTGGACTGCAAAGGTCCAGTCTGGCTCTGCCTTCTGACCTTGCACCGTGCACCACATCACCTTTGCTCCAGCAGCTCCAGAGCTTGTGTTGTGCTGTTGAGCCGGTGCAGGGGGCTGGGCGTGCTGCATCTCTTTTAAGTTATATCCAGAGTGTCCCCCACGCCTGCCCCGAAGCTGTCAGGCTGCTCCCACTGTGCAGAGCTAGTCCACAGCTCCGTGATTTTACAGCCCAGCTCTCTGTGGGAGTGTGATGCTCATGGAGTGGCAGCCCTGGGCTGGTACTTGTCAGCAGCACTTTATTTCCATAGGTGAATGCTCTGGGCTGATCCCTTCTGGGCTGGCTCCTGGCGATGTCTGTTCTGTTGATTAATCACCAGGAGATGATAAATGAAAATATCAGCTTGAGAAATGTCTGCCCTGTGCTCCCAGCAGAGGCAGCAGTGCATGGTGAGTAGTTTCCTCCCATCTCTTCTGTCTGATTCCCTCTGCAGAGCTGTGTCTCAAGTGATTCTCTTGTACTTGGGAGCTTTGCCAGTGTTCAGCCCCACTTGCTGGGTGCTGGAGAAGAGAGGGGTGCTGCAGCCTGGGCTGTGGTGAGGAGTGCTATGAGCATCCATCCTCCCTGATGGCTGCACCCCACCACCAGCATGGCCCTAACTCCAGCACACTGCATGTTTCATCCTTTTATGCTGTGCTTTGGGTTCTCCAGACATGGAGAGCGTGTGGAGGAGCTTTTGAGCTACACCAATTGTGTCTGCGCACCTTTAATTTTACAAAAGGTGCAAAATCCTTCAGGTGACTGCATGGTTAGCTGTACAGCCAGCAGACCCCTGGAAACCTGTGCCTCATCCACAGTTAAGAGCTCGTTTGGAAAAGTTTGGATCCGAATGGGATTTTATCCCACGAAATATTAGCAGTTTCGTGTCCTTTAATGGAAGAGAAGACTTTTCAAACCCTTTGTATAAAAACAGGAATTCTCTAGGACCAGAGCACAGAGATTTTCCAAGGCTCTGGGAGACATTTCTGATGTGTGACTGAAACCAGTACATACTTGGAAAAAAAGTTCTAGGTCTGAAGTATCTCATTTTGGACAGGGAAAGTGATTTGTCTGTGCATTCTTGATGTACAGCCCTATTGGCATCTGCAGTGTCTTTAAGTGATGTATCTCTCTGAAGGCTTCACTGCTTCTGCTGTGTGATCTGCTCCCAACAAACTCCAGAGAGCGAGTGATTTATCAGCCACTGCCTTTTAGGGTGAGGAAAAGGCTAATGCTTTATGGATCTATCAGCATTCCTGTATGGCACACAGAATACAATATCCTGCCAAAGCGGGAAGGGATGTCTGCTACCTGGCAATCCATCATTTCTCCCAGTGCCCCATGGCAAATGCACTTTTTTCCATCAGGCTATGTGTGAGTACTGTTATATAGTGAAGAGCTTCTCCCTTCTCCTCCTCCACAAATGGTTATGAAAGCCTGCAAGTGCAACTTCTGCAGGGTGCAGAATAAGATGGGAAGGGTCATTTTGACAGGGAGAAGACGTCATTGCCTGCAGCTCCTGGTTCCAGCAGGACCTACGAGATCTCAAGCGATGCAGCTGTGCCACAGACAGCACAACAGGAGGACAGCAGGGATGAGAAATCCAGGCCAAACATGCCCATGCAGACTGCCAAGTATGTGCCAAAAACATGCAGATGTGTCAACAGATTCTCCAGGATTTTCTTTTCTCCCCTGCCCCATGGTGATTTCCTCTGTTACAGGCGTGGCTCAGCTGACCTTGTCCCCATGGAGCTCATCCATCCAATCCACAGAGTAACTGAAATGTGTTTATAACCTGGTGAACATCTACTGGTGAGTATGAATCCCTCTCCTACATCTCTCCTTGGTGTTTTAATTGATTCAGGGTTTTCCCAGTGGAGAACTTCATAAGAGCATTTGATAAAATCAGCTACTCATGATCCTGCCTCTCATTACTCGCAGGCTTGCGGCAGGTAGATGATTAAGTGAATTTTTTATGGTGTGAGCAGTTGTAACAAGGGAAATTATCATCCTGGATATGAGACAATGACTTGGCTCCTACTACACCTGCTGGCAGACAACTCACCCAGTGACTTTGCCTCTGCTATTGGAGCAAGTCTTCTGCTTTCTCCTCCAGGACAATCCTGCATTTGCTACCCTCACATTAAAAGGACAAGCCATATGGATGTGCCCGTGCTCAGGAAAATAGCTTCAGATTTTCATGGGGCTGATGTTGCAGTCCTGATGGGTATCAGAGAGTCTGCAGTTGTCACCTTGGGAATGCTTCTGCAGAGGCTGCGGTGGGAGAGTGTCCTTTGGGCTTGGGGCTGGAGGTGCTACAGAACATGACCATATTGTTGGTCCATGGATGGGATGGGATTCACCCCTTATTTCCACTTAGCTGCATCCTAGACTATTACCCCAAGAAAAGTCAGTAATGCTGGAGTGAAAACTAGGGAAAATTAGTGAAAATCACTCCACTGGGGAAAGTCTCCAGTTAAAATGCGTGTTCTCTTTCTTCCTGCCAGTGGACTTTGGGTACAACCTAGAAGAGTGACTGAAAGAAAGGGCTGCCACTTGGTTTTGTTGCATTTTTCCAGAAGCTTTAACTTGTTTTGACACATCTCCTTGTTGATAAATAAACTTTATTTTTGCAGGGAGTCATTGTCAAGATAATGTCAGATCCCACTGTGAAGCCAGATCCAGTAAAGAGCAGTAATGTTGTTTTCTAATTTGCTTGAAATTCTAAAGCACTCCCTCATCTGAGCAGAGATACCTAAATGGCACCTATTCGGTGCTGTGTGTAATTCTTTACTCTAATGGCATGCTTGACAATGTCTGTGTACTTACCTGAAGCAGCACAAGCTCCCTGTGCTTAAATGAAATACACACAGCAGGTTTGAAGATGAACACACGAGATGCTTGAATGCCTTTTAGACAACTGTAATTCAAGCCATAAACATAATATAGATTGCAATATTGTATATAAAAGAGCGCTTCAAATACTAGCCTTTGTGTTCTGCAATTCAGTCCAATCGATTTCTGACCTAACACAATGCTGTACCCAAAACTGTTGCATAAACATAACAAATCCATCACTAAATCAATGAAGGAGATGCAGAAGCGGTGTGCTAGCTGTCTGGTGTGATGTGGCTCACATCAGCTGCAGCCTGTGTGCTGGTATTCCATGTAAGGCACCAGGAGAAATGAAAATGGGTAAAGGATGACTCCTCATCCGTATCGCTGACCGCATGCCCGCCTTGTGCTCTGCTGAAAGGCACAGTTTGCATTGTGGAGCACCTGCACCTCTGAACAAAATGAAATTTCTGGATTTCTCTGAATTCCTGCAAAGCGGGACTTTTTGCTGCCCGGTTAATGGGAATTTTGTCAGTCATGCTTACTAGAAACACTAAAGGGATAATAAATAGTGCAGTCTGCGGACAGCAACAGGCTCCGACAATCCATTAACCAATGAGACGTGTTGCACATTCCAGCTTATTAGACGCATATCCATAATATATTTTAACAATCTCTCCCTGGCAGGCATTTTCCTAGAACAAATACACCGTTTGGACTTCCATTTTTCATCCCTGTTCAAAATTTCAGAGTGAAAAAGAGCTGGTAGTGAGCCATTAGCAATAATTTGATCCTGCATTTGCGCTGGAAATTTTTAATAGATTTTTCTTCTGTTCTTCTGCTTGCACTTGCTCCATCATTGTTTTTCTGTGCATGGTGCAGGCTGGGGGCGAGCAGCAAGAAGACCGCCTGGCAAACACTGTTTTGGCAGTTTTTCATACATGGCCCTCGCTGTTTTAAATAGAGCCTTTCCTCACCCCACCTTCTTGCTTCCCACTTTGTACAGATGCTTGCTGAGCGATGAGCAGCATGGGCCCCTGCCAGCTGAGGGTGCACTATTGGTCTTTAGAGTCTTTTGCTGGTTGAGATGGAGCTGGAATGTCCTTTTGGCTGGGGGCCACAGGATCTGACCAGGCCTGTGAGACCCCGGGGGACCTTCAGCTCAGTGAGTGAGGTGTTCCCAACAACTCCACCTGGAACCTGGTGCAGAAATGGTCTTGCTGGAAGAATACAACCTGCTCATGTAAAGCTGCCTGTTTCCAGTGTAGCTCCTCTGGTGATTTGTCCTGCGCACATCCAGCAGCACCCCAGATCCGTGGCACTCCTGAGCATTCTGGAGACTGGGCTATCCAGACTTCAGTGCTGCCCCAGGGGGGCTCAGTGATGCCGACAGCCCTGCACCCAGCACCACTCCGCCCTCATGGCAGGGTTTCCAGGTGAGGCCCACTCCGTCCCTCCGCCTTACGGGAAGGGTTTGGTGCAGTGTGTGAAACTTCTCTCTCCCTTGCAGCCCCAGCCGGGGCTGGCGAGGGCTTAAGAGACGCTCTATTCACTCGCAGTGCAGCACTATGAACTCATGCAACACCTGCAAACGAGGTACCGCGCATCCCACGCCAGGTGCGCGCGTGGGGCTACGCAGGTCTGAACCGCACAGGCAGCGAGCGAGGGGGCACCGGGAGCAGCGCTCAGCGCGGTGTGAGCCCGCGGGGCTGCGCACCCCGCACCCGTCCGCGGCGGTGCCGGTGCCGGTGCCGGTGCCGGTGCCGGGCGGGAAGGCGCGCACAGGCGCGGGGCGGTCCGCGGGCCCAATGAGCGCCGGGGCGGTGCCNTCCCGGCGCATCCCGGCACGGCGGGGATGCCCGCTGGCAGCGCGTAGAGGAGCGCTCCGGTGGCCCGGGAAGATGTCGGGGAACACCGGAGCGCTGCTGCTGCCGCTGCTGGCGGCCGTGCTGCTCGGTGCTCCGGGGGTCGCGCAGCCGGCGGGGGAAGCCGCCTGCCGCCCGGTCCGCGCCGCCTTCCAGGTGCTGCAGCCCGGAGCCAAGTGGGTCCCCGAGGGCCCCGTGCCAGGTGAGACCGCCCTCCCCGTGGTGTCCGGCCGGCTGTCATCCTCTCCCCGCGGCTCCCCCGGGGCCGTTCGGGTGCGGGGCGAAGCGGCTGCAGCGCCCCGAGCCGGGGCCGCGGACGGGGGGTCGCTGCGCGGCTGCGGGACGCTGCGGAGCCGGGAGCGGGCTGTCCGGTCTCCCGCGGGGAGCTGCTCTTCACCGGCAGCAGGGGCTGCCGGCCGCTCGGTGCCGGTGGCCGCCGGGCTCGGCCCCTCGGGTGTGGGGATAACACGAAGCCCGTGATTACTTCGCGGTAATGGGAATCCGCTCGAGAGAGAGTGTCTTTATTGCGCTCGGGTTGTTCAGGGGGGGTCTGAACACCCCGGGTGGCCGCGGTGAGCTCGAGCTGTTGGGCAGAGCCGCGGCGCTGCTGGAGAGACCAGCTGGTCCCGTCCTCGCATGCCGCTGTCGGGGGTCCGGTGTGAGGTGCTCGGGAGCTCGCGGTGTCCCCGCCGGCGAGCGGAGGCTCCGCACACCCGTCACGTCTCTGCAGGTCCCGGGTCCGCCAGAACCGCTTTCCACAGCGCGAGGTGTGCCAGGGTCCTAGGCAATCCCGTTCTGTAAAGCTGCTCCGAGAGCATCCAAACCCTCATCCCAGCCCGAGCCCGGGGGCTGCCGCAGCTCCAGAGGATGGGGCTGGAAAGAGGCAGCGCGGCATTCCCCGGGCTCTGTGCGGGGTGTGAGGGCGCAATGGGAGTCTGCGATAGATCTGGGAGAGGTGTTACTCTGCTCTGCAGTTCCCATTACAGGTGGCTGCCGGGGTGGTACCGCACCAAACCTCACCACCTACCCCCTGCAGGGCTGCTTTCTGTATATATACATCATTCCTCTTTTAAAATGTAAGTGAAATTTCTTGCCTTTTAAAGGATCTTTTGCAGCTTTTTGGGAGCCAGGGAACGTCGGCTGCTCGGGGTGGGTGGCTGTGTGCTGGGAGTGTGTGTACACAAACGGATCAGTTTTGATGGCTGCATTACGGCGCTGCCTGGAGGGCTCGGTGCTTTTGTGCTGGGCTCAATATGCAGCGGAGAACGCCTGCCCTGAAAAGCTAATGATCAAAGTATGAAAAGGAAGAGATAACAGGCAAACGTGACAGGCAGGGGAGGTGCAATGAGATCATCGCCAGCAGTGGCTGCTTTTAATAACGATGTGATACGTTTCTCGCATTTGGTGTGGCACAGGCCAGAAACACAAGAGTTCCTTCAGCAGTGATCTGTTGCAGCACAGGAGAGGAAGGGGGGAAATGGGGTGCCCATAGCTGGGAAGATGTTGTGGCTGCTGGTGCAAATCCCAAGTGTTTTGATCTGTAGCAATGGCTCAGCGTAGCAAAAGCTGTGAAAGATTTAAGCGGAGTTTAGATGTAAGTCCTGGTGAGAGTGTACCTTTCCTGTCCCTACCTACATTCCCTTATCATATAAATTTTGACACTTAGTGCTCCTTTCAGACTAGCTGCCAGAACAGCATCTCTTCTCTTTCTGTCCCACAGGGCCTTGGTCTCCTGGCCAGTAAGGAGCTGGCACTGGAAATACTTTCCAGTGAAATGTTTGCATGAAGAGTTGCAGAAAAGGGAAAGAGCTGCTCTTACCACCACTGAATTGACAAATTCTGTTTGTCGGAAGGAAGGAAAGATGTTTCTTTGAAAGTCAGTGAAATTCTTGCTTTGATTCCTAAGTAACTTTACTGAGTATGTTTTTACACACTCCAGGGAGGTGATGGAGGGGTGAGCAGGTTCGTGGAGGATGACTCTCATTCTATTGAGGTGCTGCTGGGGCTGCCATTCTGCAACATGATCGGTCCTTGCCCAGAAACGAGTAGCATCCTGTAGCCTGGCCTGGCTGTGATTGCAGTGGGTTGTTTCGCCCTGGTGTCTTCCCTTCCCAGCAGGGTTCAGGTTTCTGGGGTTTCTCTGTTGTGCTTTTGCTCCTCTGTGAGCCCCAGCTGCATCCCTGATAGTCAGGAGGAGTAAGGAGCCCTCTGCCTCTCTGCAGAGCCTGTGGGCAGCTGGATCAATATCTCGTAACAGGGTTGGTGTTTCAAGTGAATGCTTCCAGCTTGTTACAATGATAAAGTTCCCACATATCAAATCGAAAGTGGATTTTACATTTGCCTAAGTACATAAACTTGATCATAATTAAAGCAATGACTGCTTGCTTATACCTTGGATCTGGCCCATCTTGCATGACTCTGTTTGGTAATTACACTTCAGAGCACTTGCTTCTCCTAGTAGCAGCTGCATAAATCTCTGTAATAGGGGAACATCACTCAAGGACTATTTTCCAGGCATCTGTTTATTGCTTTTCTTCCTTTCATACATCTGTCAATTAAAAAAAGTTTTGGAGTTCCCAGCCACAAATCACCATGGAATCAATTCTGAGAACCTTTCCCTATGGATCACACCCCCCTGGAGAAACCAAAACTAAACAACTTATTTAAAAAGTGGATTTTTTATTTTTTATTTTTTTTCATTTTGACACAAACAGAAAACAATTGTTTCTGGAAGCCCCATTTTGCATTATGAGCAGTTGTGGCTGAAGGAGTAAGTAGTGGAAATGCTGCTGAGTTGCAACACACCCAGGAAAAATGTCCCACAGCTTGGTTTTAGTGCATCAGTGGTGCGTGGGCTGGAGGGATGTTGGCACAGCACTCTCTGTAGGAGAGCTCTGAAGTAGACAGAGACCACACTTCTAATTAAAAAACAACCCAAAAAAGGGCAATTTTGATAAATGTGAGGGAAGTGTCGTGCTGTTTCGTGAGCGATATTGATGTTCTGGGAGTAATTCTAGCTGCAGGCGTGCACCAGGCAGTGAGAAGCTTGGTCTCCTCTGGTCCTGCAGTCTGGGGACCAGTTTTTTGTCACTCTGGAGCATGCTTTGGCCTGCTTAGAGGTGGGGAACAGGATGGCCTAACTATTGTCAGCTGTGGCTTACTGTTCCGAGGGGTGGGAGGATGTAATTCATGGCAACATCTTGACTGGAGCTGGATCAGAGATCTTGTGCTGGAGAGGAGTGAAGGCAGGGTGATGGGAGAGTGCTTTTCCTAGGTTTTGGTGAAGATGAGACTGAATGCCAGCTCCTGAACCAGCCTGTGGTTCTGTATTGGGGTAGCTCCATGTTCAGTAATAACTAAATTCTCTTTTTCCTATGTTGCCTGTCTTGGTTTTCTTCCTCCAGTTGTCTTTTCTCTGCATAATTTCTCCTATCTATAAACAGCAGCTTGAATTTCCATTTCTCCTGGTCTGTTTTTCTCTCCTCTTTGCCATTTGGGTTTCTCTGTATTGGTGGTGATGCTCCAGGTAATTGGGCTGGTGCATGTGGTTGGAGGGGAAGGGGTGAGCTGGTGCCTTGGCAGGATGGGGAGAGGGGATGGATGTCTCTGCTCTGGGACAATGGAAAACTGAGGAATATTTATCTTGACAGAAATATCTGCTGGTGGGTCTGTTTTCCTTCTCCCACAGCAAAGTGTTATTTACAGCTTTTTGTTCCTTTTCTGTGATGGAAGCAAATACAGATTCACCCTAAGAAAATAGGAGATTAGCCTTTTGGAGTTGAGGTGTAAAGCTTTACGAGTGGCTGGCTGAGCATGTCAAGCTTTCTTTACTTTTTTTTTGGTTTTTTTTTTTTTTGGCAGCTGGTGTGTGCCAACATACAGTTTAAAAATTAAAAATCCCAACTCTTCCCGTTGGTCTCTATGTGCCTTTGCTCATGAGCTGGTTCCCTTTGTACTCCTGCTCTTTTATTCTGTTTTTCCTGAGTGGGACTAATGATGCTCCTCCCTGTGCAGCCTTTCCATTTAGCTTAGCACGGTGGTTTAAGAGCTCAGTTTACTAGATAATTGAGTTTTCTGTTCTTAATTATTTCAGGCCTGCACGTTGCTCTCTTGATAGTTAAGAGAGCAGGAGTAGAACCCTAAAATTTAGTAACCTCCCCAGGCAGTGGTTTTATAGTGAGATCATTAATTTTATTTTTTTTTCCCAGGGGTTAACTTTAACAACATCCTGAAGAGTGTTCTTCCCAGTCTTTTGGAGTGGCTGTAGGATGTGTGCATGTGACTGTAATAAATCTGTGTGGGGAGTGGGTGCCCAAAGTTAACTCCATTGGTGACAGTGTTGATACATTTGTTAGGAGGAAACTTTTGCTCTGTAAAACCTATTTTTCTCTGTAATGTTTTCCTTGAAAAGATGTGTTTTTATAGAGTGTTACATTTGCATGAGAATCATCTGGCCAGCATTGTAAGACCAGGGGAGGAATCCAGAGTCAGATGGCCTTGTGAAACACAAGATGGAATAGAAAATAAAGGATAATTAAGCAGTAATAAATATCCCATGTAGTACCCGTACTGTTCCAACTTAAATCACTTATTGAATGAGGCCGGTTTATAATTTATATCTCTTTAATTAGGTTTTAAAAAGATCAGCATTAAATCTGGGTTCTGGATTCTAAACAGCTGCATTTCCTTTTCCTCCCCCCAAATGCTGAGCATTAAAAGGCACTGACAGATGTGCAAACCCCTAATCACATAATTTAAAAGGTTTTCAATGAAAAATATTGAAAAAGCTGGGGGGAAATCCTCTATATTTAAATGTTGAGTCACTGCTTTTATCTATTTAAAGCATGATGCTGGTTGTAAAACAATTGGAGGAGAAAAACTGACCCTAACCAGCATCTTTCTTGTGGGTAGTATTAGCAAATTGGTGAGTTAAGAGGGTGGGAGGAACTCCTCTGCCACTTCCAGACTGCAGCAGGCGAAGGTGCCACTGCATGGGGTAGCAGAGCCCCCTCACGTGGGAGGAGGCTGCAGGAATGTAATGTTAAGCAGGGAGAGGTTCTTATTTTGGCAATGCCTGGGATGAATTTGGGGGGAGCGTTAATCTGATTTAAGCTGCCATTGGATCTGGGTGGGAAGGCTTGCGTGCCCCAGTGTGCACAGCTTGTGTGCCTGTATCTGATGGCAGGGTTGAAGCTATCCTGGGATGCTTAAAATCAAAGGAAAATCCTTCAGCCTTGTGAAGGAGTCCACAACTCCCCATGGATGATCTTGAGGGTTTTTATTTCTGACATTTAATCCACTGAAATTATTTTCACTTCTGCTATACCAACCACCTATCTGCGGGAATAATTGTACATCAAAATCAAATGTAACGGTTTAAATTCACTGCTACCCAGCCGTCAGTAAAAATTCACCGTCAGGAGGAGGAAGAGGCAGGCTGCTACTGAAATTACAGCAGCTTTAGAGTTTATTTCTGTCAGCTGGGAGTGAAATTGCTGGAGCATTTACGCTGCTGTTCCCCAAGATGGCATAAATGGCACAGCTCTGATAGTGCCTGGCGTTCCTGCACCCATGGAAGGGGCTGCAGCCAGTGCCTTCTCATCCATGGGAGTTGGGTGTCAGAGGGTCAGGCTGCTGTGCTTGGCATCTCATCATCTCACTAATCTTGCAAATATTGGTATTGTGAGCATCCAAATGCAATTTAATAAAATGTTTGCAGTAATTTGAGGGACACTCTCTTTCTGAAAATGAGTTTGTAGTGATTTATAGCAAAGGGAGAAGGTTGTTTACAAGGGCTGAGACTGGCATTACAAGGTGTAATGACTTGAAACTTTAAGAAAAAGGGGTTGTAGGTTGGGAGATAAAAACAGTCTTAACAGTAAGGGCCATTAGGCAGCGGAATGGGCTTTGCTATCTCACAAGCCGGAGTATCGCTGGAGGTGTTTGTGTTAGATAAAATGCTGAGAGGGGGTGGATTGGGAGGCAGAGGTATGGTTTGATGACTCACAGGACCTTTTCCATGCATTTTTTTTGAGCCAGAAACGTGTGGCACCCTAATTCATTTATTGCTCGTGTCTGGTCTGTGGGCTTGCTGAGTGTTCCCAGATATTCGTGTCTCCTCATCCTTCACGCTTCCGGAGCGCGCGTGGTTTGCACAGCCCCCGGCCCTCAGGGCTCCTGAGGGTGCTGCAGCTTGAGTGCAGAAGAGGCTCCTTCAAGCAATGGCACGAATAAACCCCAAATACAGCTGCATGTCAAAAAGCTTTGTCTCTGTTTCATCCATGTCAGCTGGGGCTGGGGTCAGCGGGGTGGGTTATTGGCTCCTGGGGGGGCTGCCATCAAAACCTCCCGGCCTTGCTTCTCCTGGGGGACTTGGAGATGGGAGTGTTTGAGCCAGTTCGCCATCTGGGAAAGCCATACACAGAAAAGAGCTGGCAGATGGGAGTCAGGCCCCCGTTCCTCATCCCTCTGTAGCAACACTGTGCCAAGAAGGACCTTGTCCCTGGTACCTCCCAACAGCCTGCCCTGCCTGTGTTGTCCTGTTGTGCTTACCGTGACGTTTCTTACCGTGGTCATTGGTGGTAGTTGGCTGTCTCTGTAAAACATTTTAAGCTGAGTTAATTAGCAGGCTTTTTTCCTCCTCCTCTGTGATTGCTCTGATACAGCATGTGTCTGTCTTTTTACTGCACAAAAATAAAAATCCATTTAAGGGTTGAAGTTGGCTTAATTGCTAAAAAGAAGGATGGGATGTGAATAGATGACCTTGCTGCTTCCTATCCTTGGCTTTAACTTGCAGAGACCTCTTAATTGCCAACTCTCAGGTTTTCTATATTGGTATTTCCATTAATCATGGAAGGATTTTTATTTTATAATTTGAAATGTGTCCTAATATAATAAATGTAGGAGGAAATAAGCTTTGTATTAAAAAGAAATTTATGGGCAGATTGTAGTGTTAAAGAGACCGTGCTAAGCCTTTTTGTGGTGTAAATTGAGTTGGGTTTGACTTTAAAAAACCTCTTTAACTTGCTGTTATATTACTGCTTCTCTCATTAACGCAGTATCTTGCTGTTACGTGGTTTTATGGTCCCTTTTATTTTTTCAATGCATGAAATACCTGTCGCTGTGCTCCTCTGGAGTGGGTGAGTTCATGACCCACTGAGGCTCGAGCTTTAGACATTGGTGGTTCTGTGTCTGTGTCAGAGGGCTTGAGGAAGGTACTTGTGTTGGGCATCCTGCTTTGCAGAAGGGGAAACTGAGGCAGCAGGGAGCGATGGAGCTAGGATGGGAGTTTGGACCCCTCTCTCCCCCTTTGCATGAGATTTTTTTGCAGCCACAGCAGGACCTGCACTGGTTAAATCTCCTTTCCCCACGTGCAATGCGTGTTGTAGATGAAGTGTTTCATGTTCCTTTTCCCATGCTGTGCCAGGGGAAGGGGTAAGGCTGGAGGGAGGAGGATTTCTGCTGTTGCTGCTCCTGAGCCCTGACAGCTGATTTTCCCTTGGCACTGTGCATGACTGTTCTTCAGGAGGCACACGATTGAACTGACATTAATATTAATCCTGTTCTTCTAGACTACACTTACAAAAGTGACTTTTGACACTTTAGAGTAATTAGGGAGAGAGTGGATGTGGTAAAATACTCTTGTGAAGGAGAGGAGGCAGGAACCTGAAAGGATGCATAATCCTTCCACAGCAAAGATGTAAATTACCAAAGTAGCTTTTATTGAGGAAAAAAACCCTCTATAACAAGCAGGAAGGCAGAGTGAGGGCTGAGAGGTGTGTGGAGCCTTCACTCTGTCAGGGCTGTTGGTCACTGGCCTGGGGACTGTTTCTTACCCCGGTTCTTGGCAGTGCTGAACCTAGCAGGGAGCTGCTTTTGGGCTGGCCACGATGCAGTTTGGGTGGCAGACACTGAAATGTGAGATTCTGGCTGTTCTTTGACCCTGGATAGCCATTTTTAATGGAGCTGTTGTTTGCTGTTTCGAGTTCTTAAGAGCAGCATCAGATTAGATGTGTTTTCCATGAGGAGAGCTATTTGCTTTGATATGAGCTTGTTGCTCTGGTTGTGTATTCGGGGCCTCAGTTTGCTCTTATAAGCTGATTGAGGATGAGACATTTTTTGCTGCTACTTCTAGCTCTTCTGTTTCATTTTCTGTTGTCTGAGCCTAGAAAGATTTCTATTTTTTCCCCTAAATTTTATTTATTTTTAGCTAACAACACTTTTCTTAAAGTTGTCTACTTTCTCCATGAATAAATGCTTTGGGAATGTCAAAAAAAAGTTTAGCATCACGGAGCAGTGCTGGAGAGGCCAGAGCAAGCAGTGTCCTTCTGACCTTTGTCCCCTGGCTTTTGTCCCATCCTGGTGAAAGAATCAAAGTGCTGCTGAAGAGGCTCTTGCCTTGTGCAGTGCTCAGAGCATCCCTCAGGATCTGTCCCTCTGCAGCGGGATGTCCTCGAGTGAAGCGATGGGCCTTGAGCTTTGCCTGTTGCAATGGAGGAAGGATGGGATGGGGACATCGCTGATGCAATTTAAAAGTCAGCACTAAAAAGCCAAGTAAATCATTATAGTTGTGTCCTTCTGCTATTACTGTTGCTGGGGATACAAAAAGGTAGAAATTGCAGGCAAATAGCAGTGTTACGTTTCAAATTACTTTTAAGTCTATGCAAATGACAAGAATATCCTCCTTGATATACTACATACATTGGTCTATTCACTGTAAATCCAGAGCCTCAAATCCTGCCTCCATTTTCCACCTCCCACTCCACCTTTTCTGCCCGCCTGTGACTCCTCACTGGTGTGCTGTGGGCACACAGGAGACAGCAGGGCGAGGCTCGGGATCGCTCTGCTCGGCACAGGCACAGCAGTGTGTGGGAGCTGAAGCAGGCACTATGCTGGCAGGCACAGCACAGCTCTCAGGGGCCATTGCTCAGCAATCTGGGCTCTGCCTTATCAGTCCTCTCCTTCGGCCAAGCTGCTTGCTCAGGACAAATTCCAGAAATGTCATCAATTTGCCCAAACAGTAATTCCGGCCATACTGATGCTTGGAGTTGGTTTCCTCTCCGCTCTAAGCAATTCCACCTCCTAATCTGAATTTTCTACTCTTCTTGTGCCTCTCCAGGGACTGATCTGCAGGTGTGTATCCCAAAGGGCTCCACGTGCTGCTCGAGGAAGATGGAGGAGAAGTACCAGGCAACCGCCCGCCTGAACATGGAGCAGCTGCTGCAGTCTGCCAGTGTGGAGCTGAAATTCCTCGTCATCCAGAATGCTGCTGTCTTCCAAGGCAAGTGCTGGGGGTGCTCCAGTCCCGTGCAGGAGGAGGCAGCATTTCTGCTCCTCTTCCTCAGCACTGGGCAATTGGAAGTGCAGGTGGCTGGAAGCTTTCTGTTCACTTGTTTTCATATGTTTGTAGATATTATATATGCTTGTTTATGATTAGTAATACTCCTGGTTTGCTATATGGTTGCTCTGCAGGGTTTGTCCTAAATATTCCTGCAGCTGTAAGAATGAATGGAAATTTGAAGTCTAAACTTCTTGAGGTGCAAATTTAAAAAAAACCCTAAAAATAAACCGCTTCTCCAAGAATTAAAATTTCTGTGCAAGTATTGACTTGTCTAACTCTGTCAGTCCCAAAACACAGGTTGCAGGGATGTGATGTGGTTGTCACCTCAGTGTAATGCTTGGCAAGATCTGCCTCAACTGTGTGTATTGTTACTGTTATCCACTGCACAACAAAGGTGGTTATTCTATGGGAAATGTGGCAGAGGCTGCTGGCTCCCAAATGTGTCCCTGGTGCCCCATGGGGTATTTGAGTGCTTGGTGACCTGATGCCTTGCTGTCTGGGGCAACTCTCGTTCCAATGATAACATGATGGTTTTGTTTGTTTGCTTGTTTTTTATTTGCAAAATGGATCTTGGAGTATTTTTTAGTGTGGATACACAGTAGTTTGTGCCACTTAAATCTGCAATCATTTTTTTAGGGCCTTTACACAAGCAAAACTTATTCCATCCACAGTTAATGTGCGGTGAAATGACTGCTTATTTGTTGAGTGCTGTCCTATTGAGGTTCCATCATTCTGTATTAATGGTGTTTTTGCCTGTATTTAAAAAAGAAGTCATGGGCAGTCAAGCATTTTTTCCTTCCTGATGATATTTTTGCAGAATAATTGATTTATTTTTGTTTATGCCTCACTAATAGCAAGACCCAAGGCCTGCTGAAGCCTGTGAGATCAGGACAGGCTCTGTTCCGGGCCACAACTGACTGATGAAGTCTAATGTGTTGTTTTTCTCTATGTAAGATCAAATGAATTGCTGAGGAGATAACAGCACATTTTTCCCCCCAGTAATTCTTAATGCCGTTGCCATTAAGTTCCAATTCTAATAACCAGAATGGAGTAAAACTAATGAGAGATTGGTTTCCTAGGCACTGGAAATGTGGACCAGCTTCAGAAATGGTGAATAACCTGGGTGGAATACAAAGTGTCTGCCTCCCTCCTTCCCATTTGACAGAAACTGCAACATTAGTTTTTATTGTGTGTGGGAATGACATCCTGTGGTACTGCAGGTTGTGCACAGCAGTCGGGTGCTCGGGCTCTGAACTTTCTGGAGAGAGCTGAATCCCTTGCTTTGATTTCATTATCCTCCTCACCCCCCCCACCTTCTTTTTTTTTTTTTTATACTGTTATTTCCATCCTGGCCCGGAGGCCTCTGCAGGGATTTTGAAGCTGAAGTTATTCTGAGAAGCCATGGTATGTGGAATTGCCGTTCTTGGTGGTGGGGAAGAAAAGCATTTAATTGAACAGTTTCTGACCACTTCTGCTTATAAAAAAGCTTGTGACTAAAAATTGTTTGCAATCCCATTGCAGAGGAGGAATTCTTAGCTGGAACCATTGAGGAGCTCAGTTTAATTATCTTGTATAAAGTGTTTTGGACTTGGAAGGACGATTCATTAGACTTGGAACACCATTTACTTTTGTTGTCTTTAAAATTAGTCTGAAAGTCTGTAGAAGAACACTTTTTAAAAAAGGTTGATCTTTTGATTGCTGCTTGCTTAAGAGTATTTTGATGGCTGCAGTGCCAGAGGCCTGTAGAAATTGTGCAGGATGCCCCTGGCAGGGCTGTGCCTGGGGCTGTGCAGGGCACTCAGCTCTTGGGGGGGTGCTGGAGTGGTCAGGGAAGAGGAGCCCCTGACCACCATTGGAGCCCCAGTGGCCTCTGAGCATCTCCTGCAGGTCCTGGGGACAGATTCCCTGTGGCTTTGGAAACTGGGACTGCAGGAATGGGATAGCTGACAGCAGTGCCAGCTGTGAGATGTGCTCTGGCAGGGAAGAGTGCTCCCAATGTGTCTTGCTTGGGTCAGACCCCCAGTCTGGGGACCCAGTGCAGAGGATGGATAATTGCACCTCTCTCCTGAGAGGGAAAATGTGTTGATATGGAAACACAACCCAACCACTCATATTAAAAACACAAATGTGAAATACTTCAGAGTTAATTTTAATATTTTTACCCTGGCATCTAAAGGGACTGCTAGTCTGACAAGCAGAATCTCACCCAGATGTTATTATTTTGCACCAAATTTAATTTCTTCCTGCTGAAGCTAGAGCAGCATCTCTGCTGATAAAGATCAAGGGAAATTGTCTGGCATTTACAGGAAATCTCATCCAGGCCTATCTGTTACAATGTTCACTTAGCAAAGTTTATTAGATTATTAGTTTTAGACCCTTGGGCTTTTTCTTTATTGCAGTTAAGAAGGAAAAATCCCAACCAAAAAAATCCTCCCTTCACTAAATTTAAATGGTACTATTAGCTCCTGGTCTTATCTTGCAGGCATTTTTTAAAATTATGAAGATGATTTAAGTAGTGATTTAATCTTTCGGAAACTTGCTGCGTTTGACAGTGTTAAAATGGATTGTGGCTGCCTCAACTGCAGTTAAATCTTACTCCTGGATTTTTTTTTTTTGTGGGCAGTTTTTTTGCTTTCCCTTGGTGTATCCATGCTGGTATCTGCCCGTGTGGGCACCTCCTGGTTGGGGGTCTCAGCTCTGAAGCTGGGATGGACCCCATCACCTCAGAACTGCTCACGTGTCTTTTGTCATGTGATATTTAGTATTGCTAAATGCTCTCATCCAAACTAGGCAGTAGTTAGTGCAACTCACCTGCTGGAGAGAACGGTGAGAACCTTGCCTATGATTTGCTTTCTCCCCTCTTTTTCTTCTGATAGATCTTTGCTTTTTTCAGTGGGGGAATTTCTGGCCCTGCCACCATCTAGTCATTTCCTATTGAAACAATGACAACAAAAAAATCCCTCAATGAATTCTACTTGATTTCCTAAATATTAAATCTGAATAGCTCAACTTTGTGAAAGATAAACTTGAGCAGGAAAATACCAGTGTGGTTCTTTATCTGTCCTTCCTCTCACTTAGCTCTGTTCCCTGGGGTTGGCTTGTGTGCATGTTTGTCAGTCTGATTCCTCCCGCTTCCCAAGCTTGGGAATTTGCTTTTGAATGGTCACTTGATTTCTTGCCCCGCATATTGGCCACGTAGCTCTATGGATAACACAAATTAAAGCTTTAGCAACTGCTCACTTGCAGCTCTCGTGGTATGTTCCTCCCAGTTCTTTGTTCAGGGGAAAAGGCACTTGAAAAAGTGGCAAGATGGCAACACAATTAAGCACAGAAGGACCTCTGAGAGAAGGGGAGCATCTGCACCCATTCTTTGTGTCAGACTTTCTGGTAATCTCCCCCCGGCATCGAGTGAGAAGAGCAGGAACAGGAGAGCTGACTGCGAGGGGCTGCTCTGCACACTGAGCTCCTGGGGAGAGCTGCTTTCAGTATTTTAAGTGATTGCTCAAATAAGTGATCAGCAGGATCTCATGCTGCCTTTCTGCCGTGCTTCTTCTGTTGATGCCAGTCCCAGCCTGGAGGGATTTTTCCATGTGGTGCAAACACAGGGCTGTTGGAGCGTGTCAGTGGCTGCTCTGTCATCTCCTGGCAGTGGCATCAGTCGTGAGATACACAATGTGTCTCATTCTGACCCTGAATCGAGCTGCCTCAATGCTTGTGTGGGTGCAGAATTTGCTTCCACCCACTTCCCAAAGAGCTCCTGTGGGGCTGCATTGCTGCTGGAGCTTTGGGAATGTGGTAGGTGGTGGTAAGGTAGGAGTGCAGTAACCCAAACTGGAAAATTGACTGGGGTGCTGCAGTTGAGGCCCCCTTGGTGAAGGCCTGTAGGTGTAAATGAAGACCTGGTCTGTTCCTTCTCAGAGGCAATGGCATCTTCCCTTCTGCAGATGGCAGCTGGAAAATAACAAAAGCTGTATCGTGGGAAACTTCCAGGGACTACAGAGATTTGAGGGGCTTTTGGGATGTGTGTTTCACGGTGGTTTCTAGGAAGACCATAAAAAATCAACACCAACAAACCTGCCTGTACATGTTTATTTTCTTATTCATGGGAGAATCCTGTTCCTTGTCTCCTCTGGATGGGGCCCTCGGTGGTTCTGGCAGAACAGGTGCTGTGTGGAGCATGTCAATTCATCTCCCCTTGTGTGCTGTGGTAGGATAAAGGCAGAGCTGTAACTCTTAGTCCTACCAGGCAGCTCTGAAGGCTGTAAATCCTCCATTAGGCATAAATGCAGCCATTTTGGTTATTTATAGTTATTTACACTATCCATTCATATCTGTCAGGAATGAAGGCAGTTTTGACATTGCAAGCTTCTATCAGGTTATCTTTAATCAGTTTAGAGGCACCTAAGCCACAAATATATCAAATAGCCAATCCTAATGTTGGAGTCCTCTAAAGTATGACCGAACTATTTATTTTGTTATGATGAAAATGTCTGGGCTTTATTGGGTTTTCTTTGAAGAACTTGATTCTGCTTGAAGTCTGGAAGATAAAAGATTAGCGATTGTCTCTCCAAGTTTCTTATTCCAAATCCTTCAAGGCTTCTCATTTTTCACGAGCCGCTGTTACTACTTTAGAGTCAAGGTGAGGGAGCTGAGATTTCTTTTATTCTATTGAAGAGGTTTAAATATATGAAGAGTTTTATCTTTACTAATTATGCCTTGTACAGGTAAATCCAAGATAGATGTAGCAATTAGATGAGAAGAGATGGGCTGTGTGGTGGGAGCTTTTGCATATTAATCACCAAGGGGGGTCCATTGATACTAGCACTGCCCAGCAGAGCTTGTCTCATATCATTTGGAAGATAATAATCCAGTATTTTATTTAATACTCCAGTATTTTTAAGCCAATTAAGTTTTGATAATTTGGAAGAGCCTTGGGTGGACTTTAGCACTGTATTGTTCTGCAGATCGTTGCCCTTAGTGTGGGGAGGGAGGGAGGAGGTGATATGGGGCAAGTGGGAGAAGTCTCTAGCTTGGAAAGTTAATAACTATTTCTGAATGTGGAGGTGAGAGGTGCTGGGACTTGAGAGGTCTTGGGAGTTGAACGAGCCCTGCAGAGGGGAGAGGTGACCAATGGGTCACAGCAGTGGTATGTACATGGGCTTGGCTGTCTAACCAGTGTGCAAGGTTGCACAGCTTCTCTAAACAGGAGGAGAGTGATGACAATTAAATGAATAAATGTAGAAAATAATTTTTAGCAGGACTTGAAATTGTCCTGAGTGGGGTGGTCAGTTTAGTAGCTGCAGGTGAAAAGTGCATATGAAAATGTCAACTCCTGCTTGTGGGCTTGTGAAATATTAAGCTGACATTTTAGAGTAGACTCAAAAAAGGAATACATTTTTTGGAAGAGAATATTAAAACTCTTATTAGGCTTTACAAGTAAATAAGCTCAAGAAACAGATCTCTGTATCATCTTATCATTCCTCTTCCTAATTAGTCCTCTGCCAACTGGAGTCTTGCTGCATCCTTCTGTGAGGTACCTATCTCCACTGTGGCCCTTCTCTCCAAAAGCTTTTAAATTTGTTGTTGCTTTAATATTTTCTTTTTTTAATAACTTGTATTTAAAATAGGAATTGTCTCACTGGGTCAATTTAGGCTGGTGTTCTGCCTTTAGTGGGGCTTCCTGCCAGATGCTTTGGATGTACAAAGTTTGTAGTGGAAAACTATGGTGATACATTTACCAGGTTGAAAAATGTGTTCTAAACCAATGATTACGGGTAGGTGGAAGTAATGTCTGCATAATGAGAGATCTCTGGTTGTCAGAATTGGTCTAGGGAGGTAATGTTTCCTTTCAAATAACCAGAACTTATTGTTCATAAATCACAGTTAATCTGTTTATTACACCAGCATATGAAGCTGGAAGTCTGGAGTGTGCCATAATGTTTAGCTTTAGGAGCAGAGCTGTAATAGTAGCAGCAATTTCGAATGATTTGAAATTGGGGGATCAGCAAAATGCAGGAGTTTGTGGAGGCTCTGGGCATTAAAAATGACTGCTGAGGATTGATGAGTTTCTTTAACAAATTGTAAAATCCATCATGCAGGAGTTAGGGCATGAAACTGCCCTCCTGAGCCACATAAACCATGGCTTTGGAAGTATTGCATGACAGTGCATGTTACCGGGAAGGGATATTTTGAAAGATGTTTGGTTTTGCTTTTGTTTCTTCCTCTCATTGCCTGAAGTTTCACTGCCAGCACAGCACTGGCATGCAGCTCACTGGGCTCTGGGGGTGCTGGATGGGGCTTCCCCCAGAGGAGCCTCTCAGTGCCCCTCACAATGCTGAGCCTGAGGTGTGGAGCTCTCCTCCTGCCGGGGCTCCCTCTCTCCTGCCTCAGTCAGTACCAGAGAGGTCCCATTTCCCATGATTTCCCAAAATCCTGGTGCATCTTGGACAGCCTAGCTCATAGTTGATGGAGAACTTGGCACGTGTCTCTGAGCTGTCTCCTTGCAGGCGGGACCTTGTTGGCTTTTCCTGCTGTTTCCCTGCATCCCCCCTTGAGCCCTGCAGTACATCCCCCCACCCATGGCCCCTCATGCTCCCACCTACATTTCCATGCATCTCTTGACTGCTGCAGGAAGATTCTGTGTTATGCCCTTTGCAGAGATTTAGCAGCAGCCCTCTGGCATGTCTGTGGAGGAGCACAATGTGTAGTAGGAGATATCCCTGGCCCCCCAGTCTCTGCTTTTGGGGCCTTCATGGCTTGAGGGGTGCAGCAGTGGGGAGTTGTGTGTGGCTGAGATCCCTTCCAGCGTCCTGCCTCTGTTTTTCCCCTGCAATTAAACACTGCTGGCATCCTTCCCCTCATCGGTGAAATGAGGCTTGGAGGTTAATAAGGGGCTTTTTGCAACTGCCTACGTGCTGCTTCAGCAATTTTTAAGCACTGCATTTGGTGTCTGGGCTTAGGAGTCCCCAGTTCAAAGTGTGTGGAGGAATTCCTGGATGCCTGTGCCTTCTGCTTTTAGGGTGCTGTCCCCTGCCATCTCGGATGCTGCTTTTCTGCTGTGGAAGGGGATGGTGCTTTCCTGCTTCTAAGGGGGGAGGGAGGAATTGACTGTGTGCACCCTGGGCTGCTGCCTGGCATTAGTGCTGCAGCTCCATAGGGAACGTAGACCTTTTTGACGGGGCGGTGTCTGGGCTGGGGGTCTGCAGGAGGATCACAGCCTTGCTGGGGTGCCTATGGCACTTCCTGCAGCTTCTCCACATCTGTGTGGTGGTGCTGCCTCTGTCCCATCTGCTCTGAACCACGCTGGCAGAACACGATCCTCTGCCTGCATTCCCTGCTGGAGTGTGAGTTGTGAGACGACCAGGGAGCGAGGGCTCCCCGTTCCTTCATGTCTCCCGCTTCCACAAGCGCGCTGTTTTCTGTAAATACCTGTTGAGCTCCAAGTTATCATCTTTTGATAGTTCAAGTACTAATGTTCTTTAAATGCCTCCCAACGCTGTAAAGCAGTCAAATGACATCTCTTTAGCTTGCAGTAAGGTGATATAAATGTCATGTTACCCTTGAATGTGGTATTTATAGAATTACTTGGCGCTGTTGAATATTTGTGTTTTATCCTTTGTAGTTCCAGTACAGAAATGGGCACTGCAGCATCTTCCATCACTTGTCCTGAGAGGATATATAGAGGCATTCTCATCCTGCAAAGTGCTTAAAATGCAAACAAGAGCTAGTTTGCATTTGCTGGGGAGGAAAGAGAGAAGGAAGCCAGCACCCAGCAATAAAGACAGGGGCTGTCTCTGTAACAAAAACATTTTGCTAGATTGTCATCTGCTTCACTTTTAAAGCAGCAATAAGATACAGCGATAAAATGGCCAATGGTGCATTTCGTATGAGGGAAATGAACTCCTGCTGAGCCAATTAAACTGTCAATACACTGTGGTTTCACGTTCCCCTGAGCAGACTGGGTCACCTCAGGTGTGTTACTCACTCTGACTTCACCACTGATGTGAAATCAATTTTAGCACTTTATAATCTTTCATTCTACTGTGAAAGTATATTAATCTGTGAAAAACACCACTCAGACAGTGAGGACAGATGACAGTTTTCCTCATGAGTGTGTATGGCTGGCACTGCCTCTTGGATTATCTGGGGCATGGAAGCCTGTGTAACTTTTGTACACTCTGGAGGCACTGGCAATCCAGTTTTCAAGCATGGGGTTTTATCCTTAAAATGTTAAAAAAATCATAGCAGCGCCTTGGTCAAACTTTTCACTACCAACTGAAACTGAGTAGTTTGAAATTGGCTTTATTCCCTCAGCCCAGAAGAGGCAGAGCTCTCCACATTGCTTTTGGTACCAAAAAAGTGCTTGTGGCAGACTTGTGTTATTACTGCTCACTAGAAAGTAAAGCAGATACATCTGGCATGGATGGTGGAGAGATGGTGAGGGATATGGGATCTTCTGTGCTTGTTTCTGTGGCAGCAGTATCTGAATGTTTGAGTTCAGTTTTTCATCCTGCAGCTGTGAAGGGGGTGCAGGCTGGATTGTGTCTGGTTAGGACTACCTGGAAAAACCCCTTCCATCCAGGCACATTGGAATGCTGTACCTGGTGCTGTGTCTACTTGCAGCCCTCACAGTGCAGGTGTCATAGGAAGCATGGAATCATTTAGGTTGGAAAAGACATTTGAGTTCCTTGAATCCAACCATTAACCCTGCACTGCCAAGCCTACCACTAAACCATGTCCCCAAGTGCCACATCCACATGGTTTTTGAACACTTCCAGGGAGAGTGTTAGATTGAATCTATGATTGCTGTGGTGTGCACAGTGGCTGGGCTTATTTAGGTGTTTTTGATGGGTGCTGGATTGAGTCCACTTGTCCTGTGCCACACTGGTTGGTCACAGAGGGACATCCAGGTTTGCATGTGGCAGCCAGGGCTGCACAGGACATGAGTGAAAATTCTGATGTGTGAAAGTAAAGCCATTTCCATGAAATATTGCATCTAGGAATTAATGCATCTTCTATGACAGATTAAATGTAGGAAGCACTGCATGTTTAACCTGCTACTATTAAAAAAAGCCCAAAACTTAATTGGAAAAAAATCATCTGAATGAGTGCTTGGGAGAAAAAAAATCACAAACCTGTTGGTTAGCAAGTGAAGATTAAAAAAACAACCCTCTGAGACAAGGCAAAACAAAGAACAGTGTAGATCAATTGAAAATGAATTCTTTTGCTGATTATCTCTTCCCAAATTTGTCATCTTCAAGTCAAAAAATCTATGACTGAGTGTCATAAAGAAGCAATTTTAAAAACAGTAGAGAACAGTAAGGCTGCCTCTAGGATTACAGCTCACAGCTTTGGAATTCACTCTTTTTGAAGGAAATTGGTGAGTAAGGGATTGCAGTAATGCAGTGTATTTGTATTGGTCAAATTCCTATTATGATCACAGTGAAAAATTATGTTCCATTTTCTAGGGAAATGAAATTAAATAGGCCTAGTAATCCATGTAAGGATATTGGTTTACACTAAAAGGAGGAAAGAATGTGAAGGCTAATCAGATCAATGCATACTCTCAAATCTATCTCATTAAAAAAATAAAATCAAATTGCTACTGAATTTCCGAGGAATTATATTGAAATGACACACATGCTTTTACTGCCTTTTAATTATGAAATTATTTCAATCTGCTTGAGTCTGCTATGTAAGTGGGCTGTCAACTGTTCTTAAATATTGGCTCATAAATCCAGAATAGTTCTTTAAATAGAAGAAAATAGTATCCCTGGTCCTTCATCTGAGGATGCCAGCCCAGATCATGACAGGGTGAGAGCTACCATTTGTCCTGGAGAAATCTGCATTAGTTGATTTAGATGCACAACTTCCCTCTGGACAAGGCTTTTAAGGTTGTTATTTATGCTGTCGTTTGTCAGGGGAGCGCTTGGTCTCCGATGTCCGGCTGCACAGCCATGATCCACCTTCCTATGAGACCTGTGGGAATGGTTGTGTACTTAGTGAGAGCTGGATGGAGGCCTCTGAGGTGGCCTGAGAAGGATTTTCACTTGTGGTGTAAGGCGTTGTCTTCCTCAGTGGGGCTGGGATGCACAGCTGGTGGGTGGTTGTGCAGCTAAGCCTCCTCTTGTGTAGATAGGACATTAAAAAAAAAAAAAAGTAAATGAAAGTGTTGTCTACAGAGAAAAAAGACAAGAAGAATGCTGAATCTCTTGCACAGCATTTCTGCTTCCAGCAAACACTTCAGTCAGGAGTTGGCCTCTGCTGGTAATATGTCAGTAAGACACATTGAAAACTTGGACTTTTGTTTTTGGATGAGAAAATACAAGAGCCCAGCAGTGGGTGGTGGTCTGCTGCTCAGCCTCTTGTGGAGGGCAGGGTGATGGCTGGTGTCCTCCTCTGTCTTTGCAGAAGAGCTGTGTGTGCTGGTTGGAGGGAGGATGGTGTTTGACCATCAGGCTGGGGCCTGCCGAAGCACTGCCGTGGACACACAGCAGCAGCACGTGTGAGACTGACCCGTGGCTGTCCCAGCTAGAGCAGAGACCTGGTTTTAGAGGAGATTAGGTGGGAGAGATGGTTACTCTTGCCTGTGGTCCTGCAGGAGGATGGCATGGCTGCTTGGTGAGCTGTGTGCTGGACTTCACCCTCTAGAAATGGAGGACAACAAGAGGCCGGCCTCTGGGCTGGTGATGTGCTGCTGGGGGATGGCCTGAACACTGGGAGGCTCTGCAGGTGCCTACAGGAACAGCCCAACACCTCCTGGCTTGCTGTAGGTTCACATCTGCCCAGCTGTGTTGGGTTCCTTTGGCAGCTCTCCTGGGGCTGGGACCCAGGCTGGGGCTGAGGTTCTCCTGTCATCTGTCTGCTGGCAAAGAGGGGAGGCCACACAGTGCAGGGACCAGGAGGTCACACTCTTGCTGCAACCTGTGTGAGGCTGCAGCACTGGAATAAACGAAGAGAGTGCATGCATTTAGAGGGGTAGCCCTGAAAAGGGGGAAAGATCTGCCCTGAAGAGCACTGTGCTGATGGAGCCTTCATTGTCCTTGGGAATGAGCTTTGTGATTTCTGAAGATAGACTAGAGGGATGTTTCCATACTGAGGAGCTCTTCTGTGTTTGCTGAGATATGGCACTTGTATGTTGGAATTTGCAGCAGCTTTAAAGCTGGAGGTGATAAGCTACTTTTTCCTTTCTCTTGCTTTGTTCATAGGTTGTTTAGATAATGGCCTGGAAATTATATTAGTAACCTTGTACATCACATTTTGCTACTGGTGAGGAGTAAACAGTGTATTTGACATTTGAAGAAATGGTTCATTTTCTAAGGGATGTGATTCAGAATCTGCTTCTTGAACTAATGGACAGTATAACACTACTTTTTACTAGGTTGCCTAGATTTTTACCTTGAAGATGCTCCATAAAGTGCACTGCATTACTGGTGTTAAATAGAAGCAAATGCTTCACATCAAATGAGAAGGCAGTGTTTGAACTGGAGAGAGGTTGAAACCCATTTCTTTGTCTAGCTTGTGATGCTTCACTGTGACATAAGCATGAAAAATAATTAGACTCACTAGTTAGTAAATATTTGGTTCTGAAATACATCGTGAACATACAAAGCTGGAAAGAGAGTACCCTCTCCAGATGCATGTTGATCCTCCTGGATTCATCTCACACCAACAGCTAGATCACAAAATTGTGTCTTGAAAACTACATCAGAAAGACATTATTGAGGGTGAAAAGTTTATAAAGGTTATGAGCAAACCAGGCAATCTCTGCAACCTCAATTTGGTTTTTTGTGCATGACTTCACCCTCTAGAAATATAGGCATATAATTATCAATATGACATAATCATATGTTTTTCCACAAGCTTCTTCCCTTGTGTAAGGGCACTGAATGAATGTCCCATAATGAGTCGTTTTCTTTCTACTTGTTGTTTGATGTCTATTTTTTAATACTTTTAAATGACACCTTAAGATAGAATTCTTCAAAATTTTCAATTCCATGTGCGTACTTCATTTTCATGCTGCTTCATCGTGCCCAACACTGAGCAGAAGCACATTTCATTCACAGACAGAAAAACTAGAACTCAGAAGGACATTAATTAAGACCTTTCAAGTCTGTGTTCACTGCAGTGTAACAATAGATATTCCAGTTCTACGTCTTGGGCTTGGGTTCAGCTTCTTTGCTTAATTCTGGCTTTTACACCCCACACATTTTGTCCTATAAAGCTGGCAAGGCAAAGAGCTGGAGGGGCAGTGTCCAGCTTTGAGTACTTCCACTTGGTCTTCACGTTAATAAAAAGAAGCATTAATGAACCAGACCTTGAGCTCTCCTTTAAAAATCAGGAGCTTTCAATGTTGTAAATATAAGAAAAAATTCAACTCTTGTTCTATCTCCCACCTCTCAAGGCAAAAGTGATTTGGATCTGGGTATGTTCCTGGAGATACAGCAGAAATGCACCAAACTCGACCACACCCCCAAAATTGTGACCAAAAAGTTCATGTTTATAGAGACTTGAAATAAATCCTTTCAAAAGCTGAGTTCTGTTTCGAAGTCTGGGAAATGCTTTAGCTAATAAAAGAAAAGGTCAGCAGGATTTCTTATTGTAGGCAAAAAAAGGAAAGATAAATCTTTCTTCTCTGCCTTGTTCTTAGAAGCAGTCGAACCGTTTTGGCTGAAATTAAAATTTGCCTGAGACAGACAAAAGGCTCATGAAGTTGCAGTCCAGATGGCTAGAGCTTGGCAAAATTATAGGTAAGTAGGAATGGGGTCTAAAGATCAGAAGCATTAGGCAACTGTAATAAGCAGGGCTACCAGCTCTTCCTGTAATCAGTTATGATACTTAATCTAAATGTCTCTTGCAGAAAGCTCTTTTGCTGTTCTGAAGTGTGATCATTCATTCAGAGATTTGGAAGGGACTCAAAGCTGTAGTTAAAGTGAGTTTGCTTGTGGAATGTGAGAGGGTTTTTTATCCTCTGGATATATGATGTCAGGAACGTGTCACTTCCTCTCAGCTGGATCTGTGTGAGCTGTACCTGCTGTGGCCATGTAGACCTCAGCTGCCTGTGGTGTTGTTTTATTCATCCTGTAATCAGTCTGTGTGATAGATGAACAAAACAAACCTTGCTCATAAGGAAATCTTTCATAAGTTTGAGTTTATTACTAATTTTCTGATGCATTTGTAACGAAAAGTTTTGTTCCAATCTTGTAAATGGCTCTGCCTCTTTTTTCATTTGTGTTTGTGGTGCTGCAGGAGTCGCTGTAAGCAGATTAAGGCATGTGTGGATATTTTTCCATGGAAGGCATTTCAATACTATTTTTAAGCCCTTTGGGGACTAACCCAGCAAAAGAACTTAGTTTATGGGCTGAAAAATGATCACCTGTTCAAGGACTTGACTCTTAACACTATGAATGTGCCAGAAAATGTTTAGAATTCCTTAGTGTGTTCAGAGGAGAGGAGAAATGAAGGAAGAAAAGAAAGGAAAGATGTGATTTTATCTGTAACAGGAGCTGAGCCTGTTTGAAGCGGCAGGAGCTGCAGAGAAGATGCTGCAGTAGCCCAAGTGGAGCCTCATGCCACCCTTTTGGGGAGAAAGCAGTGCTCAATTCTGTCACCAGCATTGATGCTTGTGGCTCATGGGACAATAAGAAGTGTAAGGACCCTCAGCAGGCTGGAGCAAAGTTTCATTTGGAACAGGTGGCCCAGGAGAGTGTTTGAGTCACTATCCTCTGACGGATTTAAAAACCATGTAGCTGTGGGGCTTGGGGTTTAGTGGTGGACTTGGCATTGCTGGGTCAGCAGTTGGACTTGATCTTAAGAGGGCTTTTCCAGCCTAAATGGTTCTGTGGTTCTGTGATTTTTAAGTAATACCAAAATGTTGAGTTGCTCTGGGTAAGAGACAATCTGCCCTGTTTATACACACTTGGGTACTGCTGGCCATCAGCTACAACAAATGATGAAATCGGGTGGTGACCTGAGCCCTTAGATCTTTAGGGCTGTAAAACTCTTGTGGAAGTGGGATTGGTGTCTTCCATGGGCAATGCCTGTTGTGTCCCAGCCTTTCTGCAGAGGCTCTCCTGGGGGAGCAGAGATATATCTCCTTTGGTGTTTCTGCAGAGGTCTGAAAGTGCACATAATTCACTGTGATGTATTTGCAGGCTTCAGGAAGGGTGTTTGTGCATGTACTGGAGCTGAGGTCGCAGTAAAACAGCAGTGGCTGAGCTCAGGGGTGAAAGGGGACAGAAATCAGGGCTCCCATGTGTTATTTTTGAAGATGAGCCCCCGCCTTGTCTTGGGCGAGCACTGAGGGGAGGCTTCAGGGATCCTTCTGAGAGACAAGTAGAGTCAACACAGCGCTTTTCTTCATCCTCTCTCCAGACAGCTATAATTTTGGGTTGCCACCTCTGCATGCAGAGGTGTCAAAGAAGGAATTTAAGGCTGATTGAGCACTGAGGATCAAGCCTTACCGCTCTGCTCTCCTCTGGGCCTTGCATGCCCCTTCTGCGCAGCATGCAGCTTTTCAGCCCGCTCTGAAGGCAGAGACATTTGGTTTGGTGCTCCTTATATTTAATTCTTGTTTGCTTTTCTAACCAGCCAGTGGCTGACACTGCTTGGCTCCCTGGCCCCCTCCCACTCCCCGTCGAGCACCCTGTCTTCCTCTCCCGGAGTGAGATGGTTGAGGAGGTCATGCAGTATTAATAGGCAAGCAGATCCCTGATTTTGTTTCTGCTTATGGACTCTGACATTTCTGACATTTTCTGAAGTGTAAAATATTTCTGAGAAAACAACAACTTGGCTTTTACTGAAAAATTAATTATGTTGGCACTTTGCCCGTTGTGGTGGGCTTCTGTCAGAGGACAAAGCCACTGACATTAGGGGGAAAGGGTGAGGTGTGGAAGGACAGCAGGAACATTAAGGAGAGGAAATCTGCATTAACGTAAAAAGATCTAATTAAGCGTGGGTTATCAGGGAGTGATGGAAACTCTTCAGAAGGCATTACCTTCTGTGCACTTACAGTATAGAACTAACGTACATCCAAGTTTATTTGCTTCATAAATTAGTTTTTCCTCTAATTACAGTTAACAGACTGTGACTTTCTCAGCTCTTCAGTGACGTTCTCTGTGTCTCTGCTCCCCTCAGTGCAGAGATACACCTCGTACAGCAAAGCACGTACAGCTCCTCTTGTGCTGCCCTGGGGAGTGTGTGGGAGCAAAATGAGGAAAACCAACCAGGTTTGGTGCATGTGTGCACTTCTAAAGAGTTAGAGATCCAGTAAAAAGCACAAGAGGAGGCAAAATACCAAAGGGCTGTGCTGTTGAGCCTTTCTGATCTTTTCAGTGTTGGTTTTCCTTTTGTCTTTTGAGAGGAAGGGATCATCAGGGAGCTTCACAGTAGGACACTAAGGAAAGGATAATTCAAGTTCTTGCTGAAATCTGGGATTAGGGGCAGCTTGTCCACATTAATTGCAATGATGTAGCACTGGTTTATAAATACACACACACAAGTGTTTGTAGCCAGCCCCTCTGTGGGACAGTGGGGGTGTTGTGTCTGGTCTTGCTTCTCTCTGGGGTTTGCAGTCCAGGTGTAAACAGATGACAGCAGTTGAGTATGGACAAAAGAGGGGATGTAAGGAAACAGGTGTGTATTGATAAGCATGCAAAGAGCCGTGGTCTCAGCATCACAGCAAAAAAAAAAAAAGGTGTGAAGGAAGAACCTGAAGGTATAGAAATATGTAGCTTTGCCCATGTTTCTGGTAGCCCTTCAGATGTAGTGGAGCATGGGAGAAAAATTAGTCAGACAGTATGTTCAAATTTCCATGTTATTTCTTCAAGCAGTGTTCAAGAAGAAATGGAGAAAAAATATGGGCTGATAACATGAACAGAAAAAAGGAATAGTTATTGTATTTGGAGCTTGCTTGGCCATTAGTATTCTATTAATTTTCCCCCTGCTTCTAATGATGTGAGGAACACTGGATACACTTAAAAGGACACGTCATCAAAATGGTATCTGACAACAGTCCCTTCACTGCTTATGATGCTTTTGATTGTTAATGTAGATAAAATGTAAATGATCAGAATATAAAAATTCCTTTTTGTCTTTCTAATGTTTTCAGCTGCCTATTAAACAAATTACATGAGAAAGTGAGTAGTCTGTTACTTAGTACAGTGGTGTCACCCAGATATTTTGAAATGGTAGAGAATGAAGTGTCCTTGGTTTGTTTATTTTCCTACTAGTAATGACATTCTAGGCTAAAGTCGTACTTGCTCCTTGAAAATGCAGTTGCCTTGTCCTTACTATGTAATTGCAGTTTTAATGCATTTTGGTACTGTCTTAGCAGAGTTTTATGTCAGGATTTTAATAAGAACAAGTGGTGGGGGTGTAGAGCTGAGTTGGGCTCTTGCTAAAACCCTCTGCAGGTAGCAGTTCAGAAGGAAAGAGCAGAACACTGTACTGGGGACTGAGGTCTCCAAAATGGGGAGCTGTGGCACCAACGAGAGCAGCTGTGAGGCTGGTGCTTGGTCAGGGATGAGGATAGGGCTGGTCTGGTGTCCCCATGGGCCTTCTGGAAGGGAACACCCTATACAGGTACCTTCAGTGGATGCTGTAGGGGAATGGGCTGGAGCTGTGGCTGGCAGCAGTTTGTTTCCAGGAGCAGTGTGGTAAACCTTGGTCATCCATCTCCTGCTGCTGGCACATCAGTGCATTAGGACATTTTATGGGCATTTGTGGCTGCCCTGGGGCTCTGCCCAGGCTGGCACCGAGGTGGCTGTGCTGCAGGTCACCAGGACCGGTGGTGAATAGTGTCACAGCCAAAGGTGAGGAGGCAGTTCTGAGGTTTCCTTGTACAGAAAAGTGCCAGATGCCTCAAACTTGAAAATACTGACTTAAAAGTCAGCTCCCTGTCTCCCACAAGGCTTGATTTGCCCTTCTTGATGCAGCAATGTTGCACACATTTCTTAAGGAAAGAGCAATACCATCTGCTGTTGCATCATAATCAGTCTTGTCAGATATAACTGGGAGATGTAAGGTCAGTTCTCCTGTTTTCCTTTAGTTCCTTCTTTCAGGAAAACTGCAGAGGTGTGCACAGGGCAGCTTTTTGTATTCCCTTTCCATTTCAGTAAGGTTACATCCAAATGGAGCGAAGCATTTGCCATCCACCCTCTGCAGACATTAACATTTCACACTTCCAAGCCAGAATCTTCCTTTGAGAGCTGTGCTGGCCTAGATAAACAGTAACTGCAAGGATTATCTTTCTTTTGAGGTTTAGGGTGCATGGAGCCTGTGGGATCCTGCTTTGTGTTGACACAAGTCAGTGCACAGTTGCAGATGCTCAGAGGAGAGGCTGGTCTTCAGCTGTAGGGACGTGCTGGTCGCTGCTTTGCAGGAGGAAAATCTTTGGGGTGGTCTCTGGTTATTTGCTTAGTAGCTCCCAGCTCTTGGGTGCTCATCTGAAAGCTAAACAAGCATCTCTCCTTGACAGGTCACTGATGAACACACACTGCTGATTGCCATGTTGGATAAAAGCAATTTTTCATAGTATTCTGCACTGCAAGTTTGTTGTTTTTTTGGTTTTTTTTTTAGTACTGTTTTTGCTTTCCTGTAAAATGAGGTGAGCAATTGTTCTGTATTGACAGCTGGCTTGTAAATCAGCCACTCACTCGCCAGATGAGAATGTGGAAATGCCTTTTAAGCACTTTCATGTTTTGTGATGGTTTTAATTCTAGAATATTTAGAACCTCTCTGCACTGGTGCAAAGTAAAATAAAACATGGTCTCTGACAGGTGCCAAAACAAGCATGGGAGGAATCTCTCCTCTGAGGGTCTGAGAAAGGGATTTGCAGAGAAACTACTGCAGCCCCCAGGGAAGGAGCATTGGCTTTTGGATGTTAATTTCATTGTTTAAGGTCAGATTATGTTGATCTAAATCATGCGACTAATTCCATCAACAAGCAAGACTGTTTACAGAGCAGATGGGATTTAAGTGCTGCTTCTCCTGCATCTCTCCCTGGTTTTGTATTTAGGTTGCACCTGAAAAAATAAACTGGTGTCTATGTTAGGAGTGAGTTTATTATGCTTACCTTGTTGGAGAGGTGTTGAGCTGGGTATTTCCCTTATGGCAACTTACTTTTTATTGGTGTTTTTATGGCCCTTGCTGTGGTTGCCATTCATCTTACTTGACTTCAGAGCTGGTCTTCCAGTTGCTCTGTTTCTTTGATTGTAGTGAAAGGAAGCAGCTACTTCTCCATATGTAGAATTGCTCTCTTTTGGCCTCCCTCCCCTGCTTACCAAAGTCCTACCCACAGTTAATTTTGATGTCTTTGTAAGTATTTTCAGTGCATAATGCAGCAACAGTGGCACTGTGTAGAGAATCTAGGAAAAAAATGAATTTGAGAGCTGGACAGAAAAATGCCTGCTAGCTAAAAACATCTGTTTCAGAAAAAAACCCAAATGTCACAGCTTCCATTTTTCATAAGCCCAAGCTGTCGCCTTTCAGCTATCATGAACCAAGGAGGTCTGTGAATGGGTACCTGATTCATGAACAGAGCTGGGGTTTTCCAGAGGATGTCCAATGGAGGGTTTCCATGGGAATGGCTGAGCCTTGTGCATGCTTCTTGTTTTCCCTTCTTGCTTTATTGCTTTATTTATTACCTCTGGAAGTGGTGTGGAGGGGACTATACCTCCCCAGGCAGTGGCACAGCAGTGGTGTCCCTCTGATTGCTCTTTCATTTGGGGGACAAAGCAGGTGCCAGGACATTGGTGTGACTCTTAAGGGGGCTCGTGGCTTTGTACAAGACCAGCAGCATGTCAGAGGTCTGCATGTGGCAAAAATCTGGCTGTCAAAGAGAGGACCTGAAGAGGGATGGGACAGGACTGTGTTCATTGCTGTGGTGTTGCAGCTGGGGTCTGTTGGCATGCAGGGTTCAGCAGCTGCCCTGATGCAAGAAGATGGATAGGTTCACTCTAAAAGTCCTGAAAGAGAGTCACTTTTCCCTTTTTACATTGCTCTGAAACTTGCCTCGTGGCTGGCACACCTCTGACTCTACACAGCACAAACTTCCTCTCTCTGCTGCAACTGTTCTGTCTCTTCCTGACAAGACTGGGTCCTTTCTACAACCCGGTGAAGTATTAAATGAAGAATCTTACAAGTTTTAAAGTTTGTCTCAAACTCTGTGCTGTGCTAGGACTAGGGTCCATGACCAGATCTTCCACAGTGCTTAGCTAAACTTGCAGATGAATGGAGATAACCAGTGTCCTGATAGGATCTGATCCTTTAGTAAAGCAGTGATTACAGTGCAGTAGACTTTTTCCATTCGTAGAAATCTTCATCTTCTTTTTTTTCGTGTTCTAGTTAGAACAGTCCGTTTTCTTGGTGCCTGCTTCTGTCTTTCCCTTCCTTTCCCCAAAAAGGAGTAGGGGAAAAAACATAACCCACAAGATTTTGAAGCAGTGGTTCAGATTGGTTACTTGTATCAAGGCATTCCCATCCCTTTGGATGGGAATTTCCCTGCATTTCCAGACTACCCAGGGAAAGCTGCATCCTTGAACAGGAGAGATGTGGCAGGAGACCTGGCTCCAGGGAATTGGTTTTCCCATGACAAACTGGTCACCTGCCCAAACCTGCGTTGCTGGAGCTGTGTGGGATCGGAGAATTGCTGCTCTGTTCTTTGGAGGGTGATGACATTTTCTCACCTGTTTGGATTTCTGGATAGATAAGATGTGAAATGGAGCTAAACCAGCATCCTGCTCCTGAGAGCCAGGACTGGGATTTTTGTCTCAGTTGAGACTGTTTTCTCTGGGATTGTCTTTCTGCTGCAGCCCTGCTAAGTGTTTAATAGGTGCATCAGCTTCTGGGATTACAAGCACTTTGCTGGAACCCCCATTTTGTGTACTGATATTCCCCAAGGGAAAGCAATGCTCAAGTGTTAAGAGACTGGATTCTGTTTCACCCACCTCATATTATTACTACAAATCATATTATTTTAATGAAACAGGGGTCCCTGTATTAGAGAATCTGATGTGTTGGCAAAAAAATTAAAGATGCATAGGAATTGTGATCATGTTACAATAATTGCCTCAGTGGTAACATTAATGCTTTTTCACTTCACTTGCTCGTTGTTGATTGAACAACCCTCTCTGTAGGCTATAAATCACAATGGCTCTACTGATAAAGAACTAAATTGTCTAATAATATTTCCAAATGTAGCATGGCTTCACTGTTTAAGGTGAGTGCAATTTTTTGTCCAAACCCAGTCCAGTCTGGGAGGTGTGACTGTGTCATAGCTACACAGTGACTTACGACAATGTCTCTGTAACTGAATTCCTTCTGTGGGAGACAGGTTCAGAATTTAAAAAATGGTGAAGTTACCAGTAACAGAGAACTTTTAGTCATTTGAAATGGGAGATCAAGAACCCCAGTGAAATGCATGATGGTGCCCTTCCTTCCATGTGTCCAGTGCAAACAATGAAATGCTGCAGTATATTCATGGCAGGTGTCCGAAGCCTGTGATTTTACATTATGTCTGAAGTTCAGTTTTGCATCACCACCAGAGCAGTTTCACCACTCATCGCTCTGTTTGTGTGGATGGTGCTGTGGGCAGAGGCACCTGGTTTGGTTGGTGGAAGATTGGGTAGGGTGGGTTTAGGGCAGGAGAGCCCTGGGCATGCAGAGAATGGAGATTTTGTCAGTCCTGTGCCCTTCTTCAAAGTGTAGAAAACAGAAGCTTCTCCTGAACATGAATGCCATCTGCCTGAGGCCTTGCTGGAGAGGTGCCTTCCTTCTAGAAATGTTGGTTATTCAAATTGGTGAGAAGAAACATTTTAAGGGTTCTTTGTTTCATAACTGCAGTTAAAGATCTTAAGAATGGCTTTTCCTGCAGCAATAGATGAAGTAAAGCCCCAAATTGTTAGATGCTGCTTTTTAGCTGTCACTTGAAGGGATCAGGAAGTGTTCAGTCATTTGGAATTGCCAGGTTTGGCAGATTGCTAAGGGACAGCCTCTCGGGAAGTCAGAGAAATGAGGCACTTGTACACACAGCTCCTGGTGCCATTCGTTTTCAACTCCACTTGGCATCATCGTCCAGCAGCACTAAATACAGCAATATCTTTGGATTTCTTTAGGTGGTGGTGTTCATCTTGAGCTTAAGTGTTTACCAGTCCAGCCACATACTGTAAATGCCACAGGAGTTCAGCCTCTCAGGAAATCAGCAGGAACTCGCAGTGCTGCTGTTGGAGCTTGGCATTAGCAGGGTGACACTGCTCCCACGGCGCTCTTCTGCGGATTCAGCAAGACCTTTCTGTGATGAAGTCACTTTGCTGTCTGTGAGTTTAGGCTGCCATAAATTATTGTTGCTGAATCAAGAATGCAGTGACCCTAAATAAAGCCTCTTGTAAGAAAACACCCCGGTCTTTTAGTGCAACAAAAGAAGTGTCTCTTCTGTAGGCAGGTGCTGCCTCTTCTGAAGCTTCATTCTGCAGCTCTTCTTGCACATCTGCTGGTCCCTGGGCTGGGGATTGTGGTCTGTGCAAATTCCCTCCTTCCAGAATCAATGCTGTACCTGCTGTGGAGCAGAAATCCTGGACGGGTATGCAAAAGCCTCTTACGCAAGGACTTGGGTAAATGGAATTATTTTCATACTTTTTTTTATGTATGATAAAGAGTCAGTTGTGAAGCTGGTAGGGGGATGATTTGGGACCTGCTGGAAGATGGGCTAAAAGTGACAGATGCAGAAGCACGTTGTTGTTCTCTCTGATGATGGAATTGTACTGTCCGATGGCATGGTATGCTCTCCTTATGGCAAACAGTGCTGCAGTGAGTTAATGCTGCTCTATTCTCCTGGAGGAGGGCCCCAGCTGTGCTTTCCTGAACTCTGGTTAATCTGTTGGGTTCCCAGCTCATTAATGGATTGTGAAGCTCAGCTCCTGAAATTCTTCTCAAGTCTGGGTATGACCTTTTGTGGCTTTTTCTGTGTGCCTCTAGGATGGAGCAGCTCCGTGTGCTGTGGCAGACCAGGAGAGTGCCAATGTTTTTCCAGGAAGTTAACTGCAGGTTTGTAGGCTGTGGGACATGGGCAGTGGTGAGATTCACGACAGGACTGACACCTTCGGTGGGCTTAGGGGGATTTTACACTCTCTGAAACATGTTTGTGTTGCAAAGGCAAAACTCTGGCAATGGACTTAACCTCCCAAGCACAGAGAAGCAGGAAACAGACCAACTGCTGTAAAAGTCTCCCTTTGGAGTGTTTTCTTAGCAACCCAGTAACTGTTCTGGCAATAGATGATAAACGAACGGGGCTTAACTTTTAAGAGATAATGTTAAGCTTCCACAACTGGGCATTGTGCTGGGAGCAGCTAAGCACAGCAAGCTGTCGTGCCTGCATAATAAGGTTTTTGATCTGACAAGTTTTACTGTAACTTCAGAGCAGGCTGGCAGGAGCAGAGAGGTCCGGAGGGGAGCGGGGCTCGATGAAATCTGTGCCGAGGGGGTGCCAGGAAGGCTGGCTGTAAGCAGCAAAGTCCTGCAGGGGACTTACAAAATGAGCAATTTATGCCTAATTCTTTTAGGTTTTTCTCATAGCTAGGTAAGCTTTTGCTGCAGTACCCTTGGAGGTATCTACGTGCCTTTACCTGCTTACAGGTAAAGAGTGTGTCTGTGTGTGAGACTCACCGAACGCATCTCCTCACACTCCTTCCCAGGCTGCCTGCAAAAAACAAGTTGAAGCTTTGCAGATGTACCCAATGTGCCTGGATAAAACATATTGGAAAGACTGAAAAAGCTCAGCCCTTGGTCTAGCAAGGGCTCTCCGAGCAATGCCAAATGCTGAACCAGCTTTGTTAGCTAAATTGCTTTAGCTGGCTTTAATGTTTTCATTGCTTAGAAGAGGCAAAGGATATGCTTTTTGATGTGCTGGTTTTAGAGGGTTTTTTTTTGAAGAGGAAGGTATTGGTTGATAAAGTGCACAGAGAAATAAATTTCTTGTATATATCTGAAAATCCTTATTTTGTCTGCATTCCACTTTCATCTTAGATTTCCTGTCAATTTATGTGCTTTCTGATAAATGCCACCTTTTGGTGTAAAACAGCTTGAATATTTAAAACACGGCATTTTGATTAGCTAAACTATAGATTTACTTTGACATGTCATTTCTTTTGTTCTAAAATGCCCTGACAATTCATATCTATGGCAGCCAAACAAGCAAATCTATGTACAAAGCTGTTGTTCATTCCTGAAGTGTCACTGCTAAATGAGATGAAGTTTAAGCATTTGATTCCCCCCCTCTTTGCATGATGGGAGGTCCATTTCTCAATAATGAAACCAGTTTTCTTGCAAAAATTCGATTAAATGAAATATCAAACATAAATCAGAATGAAACTTGCTTTGACTTCCCATATGTGCCCATTGCTGCTGTGATAACACTGGAAAAGGCATTCATTCTTCAAACTGTGCTTCTTGTCTCAATATTATTTTTCTGGAGGAAAAAACCTAACATAAAACAACAATGAAAATCAGAAGTTTCGTGGGCTACAAAGCCAGTCTTGATGTTCTCAAACTTGGAGGTGTGGCAGCCTCTCCCAGACCACGGTGGCACTCCCATAAGCAGGAAAAATTTTTGGCAAATGCAGTTTTTCCATTCTCAGGGATGGCTCAGACCACAGTTGTTCTCCGTGTGCTGGAGACTCATTGCAATGTCATGTTCATACCTTTCTAGAATCCCTGAAATTTTGTTTTGAGATGTAATTGCAAGAAGTATTAATGCCTTCATTTCATCCATTTGTATGAAATAGGAGAGTCTTGGGGCTGTAAAGCCCTCCCTCAAGTTCTGGTTTCTGAAAATCTCTGCTGCCAGAACCAATGTGGTTTTTTTTAAAAACCTTTTTTTAAATTTTTTTTTTTAAAGTTTAAGAAGCTGCTGGTGAACTCCTAGTGTGAAAATACTTTTTTTTTCCGTGTTAGAATAAGATGATATAAAAGGCTAACAAGGAAAGGTAGGTTAAAATACTCCAGATACATCTTGGAAAATCTATTTCAATTATGTTCTGTGTGCTTTTAGTGGAGATGATAAATCCTAAAGAATTAAGAGAGCCATAAAGATAAGTGTTATAGGAGAGTACGTCTCACTCTTCACCTTTAGAAATTAAAATATTTGCTGTGAAATCAGATGTTATAAGGGTCACTGCTTTGCTTGTGGTCATTAATAGCAGGAGGTGACTGTTGGCAGAACTAAGGGAAGCTACTTCCCATAACATGGAAATTAAATGTGCAATTTACTGAAAATTCCCTTCCCTGTGAAATGGCTTGCTAATGCCAGGCTCTGAAGGGAACTTTGCTTTATAATTCAAATTTGCATTTGGACAGACCATCTAAACTTTTATCTGCCTTGCATGAAATATTGATTACATTAGCATAACATGAGGTCACTTTTCTGTTTGTCCAGTGTAGCTGGGCAATAAGGCAGACAAATGAGTCTCCTCCAAGATGTTAATGTTTGTAAGTGAGAGCACAAAGCAGCTCAGATCACGGGTGCCACTTTGCTGTACCTGTGTGTGCACCTCCAGGGGTGTCTGTCACTGGTAAATGCTACTCTGCTGCTGTTCAGGGACAATTTGTATGACAAGTAAAAATTGCTTTAGACAACTACTGACACTGCACTCAAAACCACCCCCAGACTTTATTGTAACAACATTTTCCACCAGAAAGACAGTAAAACCAATGAGGCAGAGCCTGCCTGGCCGCCTCTTTGTGGCTATGGGAGAGTTGTTGCAATGTCATAAACGGCCTAGTATGTCTAAATGTGAGCTCTGTAGCTGACTTTGGGCTTTTGGCTGTGCCCTTTAGTGCTCATCAGTGGGTTGCCATCCTGTGAAACGCAGCTCTGCGTGCTCCTATGCTGATACTTTATTTTTCAACTGCCTGTATTGCTTTTGCAATGGGTATATCCCAGTGATTCATTTGTTCCCAGTCCCTGGACTGGAGTGGATCAGAGTTCCTGGAGCAGGGGTGGCACTTGGTCAGGGGTTTGTGTGTAAGCCGGTCTGCACCACTCAGCACAAGCACCAGAGCTGGTTCTTTGGTTCAGATCACCCAGAAGTGTGGGAGGACCACAGTGTTTGGAGAGGCCCTGTAGAGTTTAGCTCCAAAGTGGTGGTGGTGTTCATTTTTTTGTTTTCTCCTGGGGAGCAACCATCAGTGTATAAAGACAGTGCAAACACTGAGTTGTCATGGCTCACATGACAGCTTTCTAATAAGTTTTTATTTCTGAGACCCCAAAGTATTGGCTGTATCAGGGCAGGTTTTTACCTCTTGACCTTTCTGCCTTGTTTTGCAAGAGCAGTGATATCCAGGAACACATCCAGGATGTCCCAGTGACTTCCTTGCACCGAGTGACGTGGTCCCTGGGGGCTGCCAGGCAGCAGTTGGGCTGACAGATGAGTATCTTAGTCCCAGGAGTCCCTCACTACCACAGGCTGGTCAGCAAATACAACAGTTAGGCATTGTGCTGGCAGTTCCCAGGAGATGGAAATCTGTGTGCTTCAGCCTGCTCCTTGCTATGCTCTCCGAGTGAGGAGGGGAACGAAGAGATGCAGCAGGAATCACCTCTTTCACTTAAATCATCTTTTGCTTTTGCATCTTGTGTCTTGTAAGTTACGTACCAGAATTATTTCTTGTAGGTCTCTACTCATGAATGACGTGCTCATAGGCTGGTCTGTGAAAGTCACTGAATTTTTTTTTGACTAGTGGGGTAGTCTGGTCTCAGAAGTGACATTTTGGAGTTTCTAGGCTCTGGATTCCCCACCCGTTATGTTTTTCCTTTTTTTCCCCTCCCTAATGACTATCAAAAACAAAGCTGCTCTAGATGAGTTGTTTGGAGAAGTCTGTTTTACAAAAGTGTTGCTGATCTGGGGCAAAGAGGCATCTGTTTAACCTTGTTTAGAACTGCATCTCAATAGAAAGCCATACAAAGGATGGGGTGAACACTAACAACAGACTTCAAACTACTTTTACTTTAGTCAAACTGAATTCTAGTATGAGCCCTACAGTTTTCTTCCTCTACTAGCTCCTATTGTTGTAGCTTTCCTCTGGATTTCTTGTAGTTGTGTTGCATCTTTCTTAACAGTTGGCACAGCAGAGTGGATTTGACATCCAGTTAATATTTCACCATTTGATGACACAGAGGAGAACAAATTTCTCCTGTTTTATATATGGCACTTGGCATCACCACTCCTGCCTTCCTGTTCTTGCCACTTGAGCAGCCTTGGGTGCTTTTCCTGTTGTGCTCCTGCCCATCCTGGTGTGTGTTTGTCCCTGTGGGTCCTGGTGGAGGACATCTCTTGGTTGAGCTAATTTAATCATCTCTCCAGTTTATCTGAGGATCTTGAACTCTAGTCTTGTTTTCCAGAAATTTGAGGGTTTTTTTGGTTGCATTTTTTAAAATCTCCTCTCTAAGTGAGGTCCTAGGAGAGTTCCCTTTTCCATCACAGGAGGGAGCGGGAAGTAGGAGTGCTCCCAGTCAGCCTGGGGTGCTGTGCCCCTCCCCTAAGTAGCAGTGTCTCTTAAAACCACACATAGTTTGGGTGTCTGCTGTGTATTAAGCAATAAGACAAGAAAGATGATTTGCAAAAAATCCTGTTTTATGCCCAATCTGTTTTCTTTCCTTCCTTTAATGCTGTTAACTAAGGATGACATTTTTAACACAGAGTATAATGACCCTCAGGTTTTGTACTGTCCCCCCCATCCCTGTCTGCCCAGTGGGACTGGGGGATGCTGTGTGGGAACCAGGGCTGATTCTTTAGCTCAGATCACCCAGAAGTGTGGGAGGACCACAGTGGAGAGGCTCTGTAGAGTTTAGCTCCGAAGTGGTGGCGGTGTTCGTGCCAGCTCTGTGTCCTTCACCAGAGCATCCTCAATGTGCTCACACCCTGCTTTGGGGTCCCCTCCCATGGGAATGTGTGAACCTTGCTGCCTCTTTCTAAGGCTTCCTGTGCACCTCTGTTCATGTGTAAATAATGGCCAGCCTGCAGAAATGTCCCTGGCTTTGTTCTAAAACCATGAATTTTAATCTGCAGACTCCATCCTGGGTCTGCTTCTGAAAGAGCTGTGAAACTAAAACCACTGGATTGTCACTTGGCGTAAATTTGCTGCCCAGGTGCTAGTGTGTGTTATTTTTGGGGATTTTTAATGTGCAGAAAACTGAATGATGTGGGATGCTGAGAGGAGCTTTGCCTAGTGCTGTGCCTGGTCTCGGGAGTGACTGTGCCTTGGCAGACCTCTCTTTCATGTTTGCACATACAAATGAAACCTGTGATTCAAAGTGGCCCAACCTGGACTGGGCTTTATGAATCAGTGGTGGGAGAGACTAAAATATTCATATGGTGAATATACAGTGGGAAATGTGGGAGACAGTGCAAGGAATTCAGTTTGCTGAATCGCTGCAGGAGTAGGGAGTTACTGAGTGCTCTGGGCCTTGCTGGGCTTTCAACGGAGGTGTAGGAGGAAAAAAAATCTGCCCGTTGGGAACCTGCTGTCTAGGTCTGACCTCTCCAGTCTGTTCACTGAATAATTTAAGCTAGTAAGGATGTCTGGAGCTCTTCTGGTCCAGCTGCCTCCGCAGGGCAGGGGTTGCAGTTTCCAAGTTACCTCTGCAGCTCAGAGCACTGCCCCAGCCCAGGGGCTGGCATGTCCCAGTCCAGTCAGCTTTGCCTGCGTTTGGCTCCCTCTCCCCTCTCAAGGTCTCTCTGTTTATTAGTCCTGCTGTTTTTCTGCCTTGGTGTGTTGCTGTTTTCAAAGATGCCTTCTCCCTAAATTCTGACTCACACATAAGAGTTGCAGGGTTGATAGGAAGAGGTGATTTGTTGTTGATTTGCCCGGTGCTGTTCATGGGCATGAATTTTTCTGTTCAACATATTGAAGTAACTTGGGTCACTAAGTTTAGGGGAGACACCAGTTAAACCAATATAACCAGCTCAAAATGATTGCCCAATGCCACATGCAGAATACACAAGTTAACAAAAATGATTTAAGGCTCATAGGGCTCATGGGGTATAGTAATGTCCAACTGCACATAACTGTGAAATATTAAGCTTGGTCCTGGCATCGTTAAATGTGATGAATCTCTGTCTCTGACACCATCCTCCAGTGAGCAATGCCTCCAACAGGCATGATTCTAATGCAGAAATGTTTGATATTTGAGATGACGTATGAACATTTTGAATGTTGTCTGCTTTGTGGACTGCATCTCCTACCTTGGGACTGCCTGGAGTTTCCTCAAACAGCCTACATGTGTTTGTTCTCAGCATTGGGGTGTTTGTGTTTTCAGTTCCTCATTCTTCATTAATGATGTACACAAGTGTCAGCAGAGCCTTCCTCTCGTGTTTGTTATTTCTTGCAGTCATTGACACAGAGGCATGTGTGATAAAGACTCATCAAAGTCGTCATTACTTACAGTTATCTGCACTGAACTGCCTGATTTGTCTGTAAACCTCTCTTTGATCTGAGCCTGTTTCTGGCTACATGCCTCATTATTTACTTTCCTGTAGCGCTCCCTTCTGAGGAGCACACGTCTCCTGTTTAATTCACGATCAAAATATATTAGTGTTCATATTTGTCTCCCTTTTTGGCACAGGATACGTAACAGTGACAAAACCCTCCCAGCCTTCCAGTGCTACTTGTCTTGACCTCAGGCTTGGGCCCCTCCAGCTCATGCCTGCTCCCAGCCCCAAGGCAGCTGTTGTGGAAGGACTGTGGGTCCGTCTTGGCTTGTCGCTGGAGAGACTTCACTTGCAGCCAGGAGTAAAACCTGGACTCGTGGTTGCCTCCTGGCATAGCTCAGAATCCACTCAATTAATTCTATTTCATGCATAGTTGTATTTTGCTGGGGAAAACTGACAAAGAAGTCAACACCAACTTGATTTGTCTCTTTCAGTTGTACCACGAGAAACATGTTAAAATATGTGTATCTTTTTTTTGGAGAGGAAGTAATGAGGTGTGAGTGAAACGTGCAATCATCCCTCTGTACTGAGCACTGGCAAGGCTGCACCTTTACTGTGGGTTCAGTTCTTGGCCCCTCACTACACTGAAGTGCTGGAGCAAGTCCAGAGAAGGGCAATGGAGCTGGAAAAGGGTCTGGAGCACAAGTCTAATGGGGAATGGCTGAGGCATCTGGGGTTGTTTAGCCTGGAGAAAAGGAGGTTCAGGTTATTATTGCTCTTATTGCTCTCTACAACCGCCTGACATGAGGCTGAAGCCAGGAGGGGGTCAGGCTCTCCTCCCAGGTAACAAGTGACAGGATGAGAGGAAATGGCCTCAAGTGGCACCAGTGAAGGTTTAGATTGGAAATCAGGAAGAATTCCTTCACTGAAAGGGTGGTCAGGCATTGGAACAGGCTGCCCAAGGAAGCAGTGCATTACCATTCCTGGAAGTGTTCAAAAGGCACATCAATCTGCCATTTTGGGGATATGGTTTAGTAGTGAATGTGGCAGTGCTGGGTTAGCAGACAGACTCAATCTTAAAGTTCCTTTTCAACCAAAATTGTACTGTGATTCTATACCCTGGCTCAGGCAGATGTCCCTTACCTGTCCATGTGTGGCCCCTAGCACAGAGCAGCAAAGCTGGCACCCAGCCCTGTGTGTGGTCCCAGAGCATTGTGCCCAAGCAGCTCTCCCCCAGCCTCCAGGGGTCTTTGAGGAGGTGACTCCTGAAACCTCCACCCAGAAACATCACTTGAACCCAATTATGTGAAACAATTGCTGTTGCTGGGTGGAGGCAGTGGTGGCTGCCCACAGACGTGGCTCCCAGCTCCCAAAATCTGTGCGTTCAGTGTCTCCTTGCCTGCCAGTGCAGCTGCAGTCAGGGCCTCGGGGGTTCCGTGAGTGTTTGTGTGGGGGAGAGCAGGTGCTGGAGAGAATTCCGTGGAGACACGAGAAGGTGACACTGATCATCACCACACAGAGATCCAGGCACCGTGTGTTCAGTGGCAGTTTGGCACCACAGTGAGTTGGCGACACACGGTTGTGAGTTTTCATTATAATTTTCTTCAATGCAAAGGAAAGCTTTAAGTTAAGGGATGTAGACCAGTATATGAATGAAATTCTGTTAATAATGTAATACTTCTTCTTGGCGGTCTGAGAGTTCGGTTGCTAGTATTTCTACCCCCTCCTCTTTTATCTTGGTTTGCAGGTAGGTGAAGGTGTGGTTGTTCTTTATCCATATTGAAGGATTAAGACCCCAGAAATTTATGTTCTCTAACGTAAAGTCTGCAAATAAACACAGCAACTGGTTGGGTGCTGTTGAATGCTGTGATAATTACAGAGCATTAAATGACATTTGAGATAAAATCCCTTATGAACACAACGGCTGTCAAGGTCAGGGTTGAGCAAAGCTTGTCATTCCCATGCCTTAAAATGCAGATTGCATACCAAGTCCCAAATGGCCTCCTAACAGTGTGGAAGCTTTTTCCAGCCTGCAGTCACACAGAAGTTTGAGCATTTCTCCTGAAATTAGCGAACTGTTCATGAAGTCAGGTGCTGTTGTGAATTTAGCTGTTAAAGGGATTGTTTAATTCCATTTGGACACTTGAGAGCTTATTGTTTAACAGGAGTGGTGTCTTTCTTACAACACTTGGTATGCTGTTAAAGGAAAGTTTGCTGCTCCCAGTTTTATACTCTTAGCCACGGAAGAGAGTTTTGGTTTTTAATTTTTTTTTCCCCCCGAACAAAGCTTAGCCTGTGTAACTGCAGGGAGAGGCTTGAAAACCCGGCCGGGTCTTGCCTTAGAGTCTAAGATGTCAGGAGACAAATCAAATGAGTCTGCCTTGTTTTTATTAAATACCCTCGATTTTCAGCCTAATGACTTTTCTTTTTATTGCTTTGGGTGGCCACAGAGTGAGCACAGGCTTTGGTGACCATAAACCATCTGCTGCAGAGCAATGTGCCTGTTGGTCCCAAACCTGCCTCTCCTCTGCGCTGCTTTTCCTGCTGCTCCACTTGCCTGGATCTTGTCACTGCTGAGCAAGGTTTCAACCTGCCTCGAGGAGCATCCACTGTGTGTGCTGCTGGCAATGGGGCACCACGTGTGCTTGTGGGGGGCTCTGCTCTGAGGAGTACCCCAGACTCTCCCCTCACAGCTTCCTGAGCCTGCTGCCAAACTTCCTTGTGTGCATGGGATGTGATGGCTCTTGGAGAGCGGAGGGATGGCAAGAAGTGTGTTACCTTTTGCCCTTCCGAGCGCTCTGACAGCTCCTGGGAACACTGCAGCCCTCTCTTCCTGCCCTCTGGCTCCAGCCTCGCTGTGTGGGAGCTCTGGCTCAGTGCTGGCACAGCAGAGCTGGCAGTGTCTGGGAGGCACGTGCTTTATAACTTGGTTTGTCCAGGCTGAAGAGGATTGCGCTGCTTCTCCTGTCACTTTGACAGATATTTGCACTTCACAGGCTGAATGGACTTGCTGTAGTTACATTTTGACTGAGGTATCACATAAAAAGAATTAAAATAAAAGGAAAATCCCAATAGCGCAGCCTGCCAGGGTCAGTAGGGCTAGTGAGGTGGGGGAAGGAATCGGCAGTGCTGGGCAGCATTTTCTCTCTGGATGGCCATTTCTAATTTTAACAGGGACTGCAGGTACTTGCTTTGCTGCTTCTGCTGTTGAAGTCGTGCTTCCTGAGCAGGCTGCTTAATTACAGTGGTTTAGCTCAAGTCTATTTGAAATTTTTTTTTTTTTGACTAGCGGGTATGAAATGGAATTGGATCTCTCTGGAGCATTGAGATTGGTCAGAGCAGAAAGAGCAAGAAGGGAAAGTTACTTTGAAGTGGGATTCTTGGGAAACTTGCATCAAACTTTGCCTGGTTTTATACCCAAAATACCCTTTATGCTGATGTTCATGTGGTTGGTGTAAGAGAGCAGAATGTAGCCTGTAATTTGGGCTGCAGCTATTCACAGACCAGGCAGCACACTGAGCCAAGATGAAGCCAGATGCCAGCTAAATCAGCAGCATCCTCTTCCTCCCTTTATTTTTCGTATTAGAGAATTATATGTATGGAACTTGCTTGAATAATAACTATTGAGAAGGGAGAACTTGCCCCACTAATCATGAGCTTAAGATGGAATATATCTCTCAAAGTTTTTGCTCATACTTTGCTTTGCATCTTCTGTCTTGGGCCCTGTGCTGCTCAGTGGCTATGGGGCTGTGTCGGTCCAAAATCACAGTTCTCCTTTCAAAAAAACAAACCCCTCATTTCAGTAAGGTAAGAGCAAGAAAGCTTTAAAGCTTTTCAAACGAGAGCACAGCATCCCTCTTGGAACTGTTGATAAAAATTGATGCAAGGGACCAAAATTAGCGAGAAGAAATGATAAAGTGCCTCCCCTCCTCCTCCCTTTTCTTTTTTCTTTTTCTGGGTGACTTTAAAATATTGCCTTCCTGCAGATGGCTTGCTGTGCTGGAATGCCCCATATGTGGCATCATGTGTGTGCAATTACACATTTCATCTTGATAAGTTTGACGTGTTTCTGTAGCCGGCTGTTTGTCAGTCATCAGCTTCAGCCCCCCTCCAAAGAGCCAGGGTTGTTCTTCCCTAATAACATTTTAGATCCTTTTCCTTCTCTGCTGAATGACAGGCATTAGCATATTCCTTTGGAGGGGGGTGCTGGGTGTTTGTACCAGTTGATGGGGTATTGGCAATCACAGATATTCTGTTTGTCATTTAGCTCAGCGAGAAAAAAATGTGTCTGAATCTGAAAATGGAGAACACAGAAGCGATGCTAGCAGCCAAACGTCTGCTTTAGCCCTAAATCACTTGTTTCCTAAAAGCAAAACAAATCTGAAGTGTGGGAATACCTCGGAGAGGATCTGTCCATGGGAACTCACGGGTACCGATGAAACTCAGCACATGGGGTTTATTGGTCTGAATGAGCTTACTGCTGTTTTGTGCATTATTTCTTTTTTTTAAGCGAAGAAGGCATGTTGTCTTTCTGAATAACTCTTCCCCATGGATGTCTGGGGCAGCTCTTCTGTCTTGCCTTGCTTGCCTGTCAGTATTAGGGGTGGATCCTGGGGGTCTGTTGGAAGAAACCTTATAAAGGACAAGGTGGATTGTTGGGCTGGATTGAAATTCCTGTTGCTTCTGCTGTGGCAGATTCGGGTGACTAACTGTCCAACAAACCCATCTATTTGGGATTTAGAGGAAATATAGGAAAAGCAGGAAAATGCCTGCTCTGTCAGTAGTACAGCATTAGAGCACACAGTGGGAACAGTTCTAGTCCATCAGCTGCAAAAATGATCTCCATCAGTAAATACCACTTTCCTGCACACAGGATCTGTTTCACTCTTCATGCATGTGCTTGAATTAGGAATTGTGCTATTAAACTAGCTGTGAGCAGAGTGGTGTGTGCAGATAGGAGTGAAGGCTGCTCATGCCTCATTCTGTGAAGGATGCAAAGGAGGAAATTTCCTTCTCCCCAGGTGCAGCTGGATGGACTCAGCAGAGTGTGTGCCTGTTGCTGTGTTAGGCTTCTTGGGCTCAGTTGTCAGTCGGGACTACAATCCAGAAATTAGTCCATCATATAAAAGTTTCTGGTACAGCTCTTTCTCAAAGCAGAGGAAACAATTACCAGTTGCAATCACAGGCCACAGAGTTCCTGCTGCTGGTCCTTTGCCTTGCTCTCCTCTGCCTTGTACCCACCCATTGCTGTCTTGCTGTTCTCTTCTCCTCGCCTCTTTGTTGAAGGCACCTTGGTGCTTCTTGTTCGAGTCCTTTGCTAACCTGAAGGTTAAGCAACAGGGGACAGAACGTGGGTACTGTGGACAGATGTGCTCCACAGCACAACAGTTCAGAAAATAAAAAATTTTTAAAAACCCCCCAAAATTGTCCCAGTGTTAGAAATAACTGGCTAATAATTGCTGGCCTGCTGCTTTACCTTACTCTGTTCAGCCCCTTGTGGGGGCTGCTCTGATGTTGTGCCCCATTTCAGCTGCAGGATGGAGGGTTTTGGACACAGCCCCTGGAGCTGGGATGGCTGACACGTCCCCACAGCAGTTGAGTGCTGGATGTGAGGTATTGGCTTATCTGCTTGCAGGTCCCTTTTGCAGACAGAAGGGTATTAAAGACCACTTTGTACAACAACACTGAGGCTCCTTTTGATCCATGAACTCCTTGTGGAGAGCTGAGGAAGAGATTCTTACCAAGGCAGGTTTCCAGCATTTCTCTTAGCATCTTATTAGCCGTGGGCATTCTTGGATAAAATCACCCTGGCATCTCTCCTGCAAGACTGCAAAACATTTGTTTTTCCATGCAATAGATCTGCAGTTGCTACCTGCAGTGCTGGGTCACCATCCTGTTTAGAAAGTCCTGACACTGAAGCGGTCAAAGCCGACTGGATGAATGATGCCTGAGACCTGTATCAGCAAAGGAGCCAGACTTCTTTTCCTCCTTTTTATTGTTTTGCCAGAGCATAAAAAGACTGCTTCTGAATTGAGCCCTTGAGAGAGGTACAGAAGCAGCACATGGTAGAGATGGGCAGAAAGGGGGGTGCTCTTGGGCCAGGTGGACATTTTTTTTTACCAGCAAGGTGGAAGCAGGATGATAAGGATGCAACTGGGCAGTATGAAGCAGATCGTCCTGCATGAGTCAATAAAGATGATTTCTGGCCTCTCCTGCACTGATGTTGGCAGTCACAGATGCCTTGTGATGGACGTGGTGGCTGCCTGGGTTGGGAACTGAGCTTTGAGTTTAATGGGCTGAAGTCCTGGCAGAGATATTGAGGATGTATCTGAGACTTGGCTGAGCCCCAGGCAATTGTCCCAACTTGCACTTTGTGCCTTCCACACCAAAGGATTTTTATATTACACCAGGCAGCCAGGACTCTTGCAATATGCTATTAGTTGTTTTAATGCTGTTTTATTAGTTAATAAATTCTTTTAGCTGTAACTTTAATCTGTAATACTTTGGTATGGGGTGCCTGGGGAGGAAAGCAAGAATCCAGAAATCATGTGAAAGCTTTTAATAAACCATTAGCCCTTCCTGCAGTGCAGTCCTGTGGGAATTAACTGCTCTGTGCATGAGTGAATTCTCCCTCAGCCTTCCATGGGTGGCATCATTTTACCCTCAGCTGGCACAGCAGATGCTTGACTGCTCTCTTGAGTGTAGTAAATGGGGCATAACTTCTTTTCTTGGTGTTGGAGGACAGCAGTTTCAGAAGCTGGACAAATCTTTTAAAAATAATGGGCTCAGGCATGTCACTAAACCCTTCCATGGTGCTGGGCTGGGCTCCTTCCCTGTCCTGGCAGATGATACCAGAGCTCCTGCTGAGATGCCCTGTGTTGCTGGTTCTTGTGCCACTTAGCAGAGATTTGACAAGAAGCTGCACTGAATTTGCAAGCAGTGGAACCCAAGCCAGTGTGCTCTGCATGAAAGGTGCACCAGAAAAACCTGGAGCAGGCTCCATCCGGGCCATCTGATGTAGCTGGCACAGCGGTGGCACTTGCTCTGTGTCTCTGCTGCTGTGTTTGTGGGATATGTTTTGCCATTTTCCAGGGAAAGCTTTTATTTGAGGTTGACTTTTTTTTTTTTCCCTCTCTGATGGGGGAGAAATTAATTACCACCATTGCTGCTCTTACTGCCCTGAAGACTAGAAATGTTCAGGAACTTAATGTTCAAACGGCTTTAAAAACCAGTATCTCTAAATGTCAAGTTAACGTGCTCTGGGAACAATGTGACTCAAGGACCCGGTATGAACATCAAATTGCATCTGCTGCCACAAGGACTTGTGGGATTCTCTGAGGCAAACACAATGGAGAGATTGAGAGTTTATTTCAGCTTTTTTTCAGTCTTTCTTCTAAAAGTAAAGTTTTATTTTTCTCATGCCTGTCCTCGCCACAAATGCAGCCTGAACCTGTCTGAGACGGCAGATTAAAAATGAAACCTCATGAATGAGAAATGCAGCCTGCATTTTTTATGATGGTGGAAAAAGTAAACCCATTTTAAAATGTGCATATTTTTAAGAAAGTAAATGACTAAGTAGGTGAGATGTAGGTATCAATAAATATTTATTCCAAAGAAGTAATCTCCCAACAGAATTGGAAATTGTCTCATCCTTTTAGGCAATTAAAAATCAATGTTTGTTTTTCAGAGTGGAAGTAACATTTTTCCAGTTGCTTTTGTAGCACAGCCACTGTTGAGTGAAAAGTTTCACAGCTACATAGCATTTTTTTTCAGAATAATTGCACTAAAAGGACAGACTGATTTATAGGATGGATTGTAATGATCTTGAAATGCAGGGGAGGAAAAAACTCCCAGAGTTAACCCAAATGTGAAACTGTTCCCTGAAAAAGAAGTTAGAAATGGGGGTCTGTAGTCTCCAGGTGGGCAGATGGTGAGTGCTGAGGCTGAGTCACATCTACTCAATGTGGGAAATTGTTGTGGAGGTTTGTAAAATTGAGACAAATAATATATTCAAATGAGCCTTATTTTATAGACCAGTTAAACCAGATAAAGCAATTAAAGCTCTGTAAACATGTGAATACAGATTCATGATCTCAAATACAGCTGGTCACTACATGACTGGCTTAGGTACACCTGCCACAAGAACTTAGGGACCTGCTTCTGAGGTTTTGGGGAAGGCTGTTGGTGCCTCCTGAACCCTGTTTCCTGTTTGTCTGTGGAAGTCTCGGTGTTGCAGACTGTGGCACGTGAAACAGCACAAGGAGCAGAACAGGGATCACCACGCTGAGCTGTGAAGGGCTGGGACTGACCTGTTGTGCATGTGCTTGGGTGGGAATATCGTGTGGTGGGAGCACCGGGTCCTTTTGTGTCCGAGGGGACTCTGAGGCATCGCTGCAGTGAGTGGTCCCTGTCCCTCTCTGGGGATCCTGGCCACGGCACCTGGGTGCCCCAGGGCTGGTCACCTCTGTGGCCAGGAGCTGCTCCTGCCATCCTGCAGTGGTCAGCGCTGTGTGTGAGGTCACTGTGGCCAAAAGACCGCAGCACTTAGGTGAGGGGCATTTAATTTTGCAGGAATAATCAGAAGGAACCGTTTGATTTCCTCCCACTTACCTTTTAAATTTGTGTCGCCTTGCGAACCGTGTGCCTGTGCACACTCTTGGCTCAATGGCTTTTTACACTGGCTGCTCTAAATGCATTTTAAAGAGCTGAGGAATGCACACACAGCAAGGTCATATAAATTAATAATTATCTAAGGGCTTCTGCCCTTTTCTGCCTCCAGAAAAGAAGTGGAGGAGGGAAAAAACTTCTAACTGCCCTTTTTAATTTTTTTTTTCTTTTTTTTAATCTCCCAAACTAGTTTTCAGGGCTGATCCTGAGTACTGTTGTTTCAGCCACAGCCTCGGGCTGATTTTACTTAGTCACTTCACTGTCACATTGCCCATATTTGAGCCAGCGTGTGAATTTTCATTTCCGAACGTGTTTGGGTTTGTAATTTGTACAGTGCAAATAGATTAATAACAAGCCATGCAGAACTTGTAATTATCAAAACTTGGAGTACGGAAGAGGTATAAATCATGACAGTGCTGCTTTCCAGCTGCCAATTAAAAATGGGAATTTAAGCTGCCTGAGCGTGGAGGGTTTAGGTTGGGAAGTTTCTGTTTCTGTGTCTTGCAGAAGAGTTAATGAAGAAAGGGTTTACTCATAACTTCTCATTAAGCAACAACTGCATTTATGAAATACTGGCACTAGTGGAATAATTAGGACTTTTCTATTATTGATGAGTTGGACTCTTCAAGAGGGATGCATTATCTCAAAGAGTGTTCATCCTGAAGCCTGTGCTGGTGCTCCATGCTGTGGCTGGAAGTGTGCCTGGACCACGTGGAGCCTGCCTGGGCTGTGCCGGGTGCTGGGAAGAGGAGCGCATCCTCAGGTGGGGTCCTCCTGCTGCCAGGCTGTGGCCCAGTAGGGGTTGTGGGATCAGGCTAGCTGGTACAAAGTGTGGGACGGGATCTAAATCTGCACTCCCTCCTCCTCAGTCACCTCGGAGGGATGCCAGGGGATAGGGGTACCACTGGCTGAGGGGTGGAGAGGTGGCACTGTGGACCATCATCACTGCCTCTGGGCTATCCAGAGGAGAAGGGCTAAACCAAGGAGAGGAGACAGGAGGGGTACACAAATGCCATTTGCTGCTTTTTTTGCCCCATTCTTTGGTAAGGTGTTAGTGGTACTCAGCACACCAGGGCCCCCATGCCAGCACCCTGGTGCTCTGGGCACTGCCAGAGCTGTGGCCATGGAGCAGATATCAGGAACCACGACTGTTACTGACTTGTAATACCAAAGCAGAGTCCTTTTCCTTGGGGATCCAGAGCTGGTCTTTCACGTTCTCCAGGGAAGCCTCAGCCTTCAGGCTTCAAGGGCTGGCAAGGCAGCACATTGGGCTGATGGAGCTGGGCAGCCCAGGGTTCTCCATCATGATTCCCGGGGACTGTGGGGATGTTAGGCAACCTTGTAAGCCTGTTGTAATTTTAAAGCGTTTTGATAATGTTCCCCTCAGCTTTAATGTTACATATCCCTGCGTATGTTCCTCAGTAATTGAAAGGGATATTGGGCAAATTTGATCTGTCTGGCTTTGACTTATGCTGTCCTTATCTTGGCCTTCGTGTCATTAAGAAAAAAATTGGTATTGATCTGAGACTATACCACTACATTGTACTGCAATTTTTCTTCCTTGCTAGTAGAATATAAATCGATAAAAGGCAGCTGCTTGCGACGTGGGGCAGATATGATGCTGTCATTTATATATTGTAAATCCAATGATAGCTGATCAAATCAGTACGTCTGCTGTTCCAAACCTGACATGATTGAATTGTCAATAAAAAAGATTTTACAGTAAGGGAAGTTCTGCTGGCAGTGTAAATGCCTGGAAGCCTCACTAACTTTGATACAAGATGAAGCAATAAGCTAGGCTATCATTATATAAATTCCAGCAGCCAAAATATTTGGATACTTGTGTTCTCACGTGATACTAGAGCTGGGGGGAAATCTTTTCTTGCAACTTGTTTGAAGAAGAATTACTCTGAGACTGAGGAATATGGATGGTTTCTTCTGAAATGAAGGTATGTTGGTGAGGACTAAGAGAAATAGTGTAGGACTTGTTTGAACTGAAGATGGGCAGTTTCAGGGCATTAGCAGGAGGGTTATCAGCGTTTCTGTTTGCTTGGAAACAAATCTTGCAGGAAGGAATGTGGCTGATGGGATGGTAAGAAGAGACTGGCTCTGCTCCTGCGTGGAGTCTCTGTGAACATGAAACCAGAATACGGTTCATGTTTTTTTCTGGACTGCAAAAAACCTGTTTTATGATAAATCTGTTCATGAGCCTTTTCTTGGGAACGAGGCTGGAAGATGCTGCAGCTGGTGCAAGGTGGTGCCAAGCCAGTTAATAGCTGATGGAGTTGCTGCTGTAACTTCTCGGGGTTGATTCAATTTCTGCTGCCCAAAGACTTCCCTGTACCATGTCTCAGCCCGGCTGGAGGAGAAGTGCCAGCAGGGAGAGAGGCTGGTATGTAATCTACTCCCCTGCATCCTCCAGTGGAGTGTGCTGGAGTGGAGATGGAGGGGAAGAGGACTTAGGGAAACATGGAAATACGCAGTAAAATCTAAGAAGAAATGTGCCTTGCCACGCTCCAAAAAGACCTTGGCATTCAGAGCACGTGAAACTCTTGGACACAGCCTCATGTAGTGGTTTTTTGTGACACCATTTGGTGAGATGTAGTGAGGTCAGATGAGGCTGTGAGATGATCCTATAAGATCTTGGCTGGATCCTGAAGGTATCCATGTAGATGGTCACCCATGGGAGTGGGTCTGCATCCAGCAGTGTGCTATTTTAAACTTGTACATTCTCTTTGAATACATCTTCCAAAGTTAAATGGCCAGTAGTCATGTGAGCTTTCATTTCTACAGATAAGCTTGGACCAACTGCTTCCTCATGCCAAGGGCTTCTTCCTATGTTACAAATTGAGAGTTTTGTGTCCCTGCAGTGCTGGCTGCCCTGTGCAGCTCCTTTGAGACTTTCCCCACAGTCTGCTGGAGGAAACCCCATTCTCTGCCCTGCATTTCTGCTCCACTTTTTCCCTGCTTGGTAGTTACTCGTGGACCTTGCTGATGGCCTAAAGGATGTGCTAATTCAATTGCTTGTGATTGACTGTGTTCTTAATCTCTTTATTGTGTTTCACCAATTTAGCTAAATCCTAAATCCATTAGGTGCTCTCAGATTGCTTTACAAGTGTCCAGAGGAGGTGTTTGCAATAAATCCACCCTAATTCTCTCTGCAGACAGGGTTTTAAGACTTCAGGCCTGGGCTGGAAGAAGAGTGGACTGATGCAGGAGTGGGCTTGCACAGGAACACGAAGGATGAGAAGCAATTTAGCCTCTGCTTCTTTACCTTTTTTTTCTACCGTCTAGTCGGTGTTACTGTCTACTTCACTTTCTTGATGGAGAAAAAAACTTTGAGATGCATGTGCTGAGAAACCAGCTGTGGGGACCCCCAGTCCCCTTTCACAAAAAACAATGAGGAATCGAAATGATGTTCTGTTTGTTAAGTGAGGGTGGCAAAGTTCAGAGAGAAGCTCTCAACATTTCCTGTAATACTCTTTTTCTTCTTTTTTTCCCCCCCTCCTGTATGTGGGTTGGTGTACTGGCATTGCTAAACATGAACCTGCCACTTGCTAACTCTTTTTTTTTTTTTCTTGTTCAGTTTGCATTGCTTTCATGCTGCTTAAGCCAACAGAAATGCTTTGTTTTAGGACAGGAACTGTAGCTAATAATTAATTCAGGAGCAAAGGAAATTAGCTTTTTCTCCCTAATTTTCCTTTCCCAGCTCTGGAGGTGAACACTGGAATGTGGTTGGCTCTGGGGGTGCCATCACACCCTGGTGCTGGGGAGGGTGGGAGCCCCAGCCCCTTCAAGATCCCGGCTCCGGTGCCACTCAGCCTGTGGGGAAAACGTGTCTGAATTTCCAGTGCTGCATCTGGGAGGAATCATTTGTTGTTTGCGGCTGTTTGAAACGGCATCTTGTGCTTATATACTGCTCCTTAGGTCTGGGGATAAATGGCATGTCAGCCTGGGAAATGGGGAAGGGTAAGATGCCCACATTTTAATACTGGTTGGCTTTGTTAATGTATAAAGGTGAAGGCTGGGACTTGCTCAGATCAGGGTGGGGTTACACTGATGCTCTGGAAAGAAAGGGAGTAAAAATGCTCAAGGGTTTTATGGCACTGTATCTTAAGCTAGTCAGTCTTTGGGAGATTTGGGTATGTTTTTGTTTCAGTGGGGAAGTAAAGATTAGGATGGAACATGAGCGTCTTCATAGGAAAGATGAATTTGCAAAATGTTTTGCTGCCTCACTCGAGTGGAAGCATGTGGTTTTCAGTTCCCATAACCTCGAGGCATTACAAAATCATGATTAAAGCCGTAAGAACAATGAGATCGGCATTAAAATTGGTAAGTTTGAAAAATGATACACCGTGGGGTTTTTCTTAATTTACTTTTCTTGTCTGCCAGCGCTACAGGTCACAGTTTCAAGCCTTTTCCCACAGCAGCAAGGGCTGGATTGTTTTGGTTTTTAATTGTAAACTGAGGTCTTTGTGTAATCTGCTCTGTCCAAAGCTGGGGCTTCAAGAAAACAACAGATTGTGTAAGCTCTGAGAGCAATTCCAGTGGCTGGGAATAGATTCAGCCTTTGTCAAAAGTGAAATTTTGCTACAACTATCACTTATTGAAGTGGGTAGTGTGCCCGTTGGAACCTAGATGGTATTTATTACCCTTAAATGATAAGGTATGAAAATACTCACCTTGCAAAAAGCAATCGTTCTTATTAAAGGTCTGTTTATTAAACAGGTATCTCAATTTGATCTTTTTAGTGGAGAAAAATACACTATTGACTGTATATACAAATTGGATGATAATTTAGGTAGTGCTTGATGATGGGAAATCAGGAGCACAGCAGTGGCTCTGGACAGCGGAGATGTAGATGACACTTCCAGCATTTTATATTGTTACCCATGTTTTTTTTAAATTGTAGCCTGTTTAATTCATGGTTAATGATGGCTAATTCATTCGTGTGCAATTAAAAACGCCCAATGCAGACTTCATGGAGACTGCACATAAACACAGAGGCTTACCAGGGTATTAGAGATTCATCTGGGTGCCTGGAATACAGAGGATCTTTGCTTTGGCTTGTGTCTAAGTGGTCTTTGTTTAACTGATAGCTGCTAAGTTTGTTTAACTGATAACACATGTTGTGCTGTTACTGGTGTTGACCTTTTCCCAGTTAAACTGGCTTAAAATGAGAGTGTTTATGGGTAGATTCTGCAGCCCTGGCGTCCATGGACTCTTTGTATTGGCAGAGGGGGGGTTTGGTGTTTGGGGGCAGCTCAGCAGAGAGCTGCATGTTTGCAGATTTTAATGGCTCTTGTTCCAGACGGCTTTTAACGCTCTCCCTACACAGCTGTCCTGGGCAGGAACCTCTTTTTCCACTGCCAGTTTAGGTTTTGCCACCGTGGTTTCATCACACTTCAGGTTTCTTGAGCATGTAAAATGCTGTCAAATTGTTAACAGGAGGAGGAGGAGGAGGCAGGTTTGCAGCACAGCCTCGGCTCAGCAATAGCGGAGCTGCTGCTGTGTGCGAGGGGAAATCAAAGGAGTGCTTTGTGCCCCACTCTGGAGCCTTTAGAGAAAGGCTGGGTCTGTGTCTGGGGGGGCCTGCTCTGAGCTGCTGCTTCTGGACATGAGGAGGAGGTTTTCCAAAATCTGTCACAGTGAATGGACTGAGTTTGAAGAGAAGTGTCAGCAATGGAGCAAGTCCGTCCCATCTGATCGCTGGCAGCTTTTCCCTCCGCCATGGACTGAGCCTCTGTGAGCCTGCTGAGAGCCTCTCAGCTTTGTTCACCTGCTTTCAGCTGCCTTGAAGTTCCAGAGAATCTGTGAAGTGTTTGTAATGGAGAAGCACATGGGGAGGGCAGCCACAGTGTTGCAACGTGACTGTGGTCAAGTGTTTTCCAGAAATGTTTTTGAGGATGCAGGGATGTTGTAGAGTATTGTTGCTCTTCTGCTGTCCCCAGCTCTTTCCCTGGCTCCAAAGGTCCCTCTGTTGAGGGCTCAGGGTATCCCTAGATGGAAGTGTAACTGTGGGCAAACTGCCCTGGTGCTTCACCCTTTTTGTCCTGGCTTGGGGTGAGGCTGTTCTAAGGGACCTTCAGGAAAGTCCTTGGGTCTTGTGTGAAAAGCTGAAAACCTTGGAGAAAAGCAAGAATGTTTGTAGAATGCTATTTATTTCAAACAGGAAAATGGATTTTGGTATAAATATGGGATACTGTCTGCAAAGAGGATGTTCGCCCCTCTTCGCCCATGTTGAGAACTAAATTTTTTTCCTGGTGCCAGACACAAGCATACAGGTCTCCCCTTCTCTCTTCCCAAGGATCTTTTCCATGCCATGCTGCTGCATGGTGCAGGAGCTTGGCTCTGGCTTGGGTGAGGGAGGTTTGAACTCACATCACAGAATCATTAAGGTCTGAAAAGACTTCCAGGATCATTGAGTCCAACTATTAACCCAACACCTCTGTGTTCATCACTAAACCATGTCCCCAGGTGTCATGTCCTTGCATCTTTTGAACACCTCAGGGATGATGAGTCCACCACTTCTCACAAGCAGCAAATGATCAAGATTGGAAAATGGGTTGGCTCTGCTTTTTCATTTCTAGAGGCTGTTAAAACTCCCACTACTTTGTTATCAAAAAGGATCCATCTCTGACGTGCTTGAGCCAGTCAGTTTAGTGCAAACCCGACAGGAAATGAAACTTTTGGTTCTTGACAAGAAGTGAAAGAAAAATGGCTCTTCAAAGGGAAGTGTTCTCCTGGCAGGAACAGTGGTAGGCTTGGGATAGGGGAAGGCAGATGTCTTTGGATCAGAATTCTCTGTATTTGAACCTGAGCTCTTTTCCCCCTATGGGAAACCCCTGTGGTTTTTCTCCATAGATATAAAAAAATCAGCTGTTGATTCCCAAAGCAACTGAATAATTGTACCTAAATTGTTATAACCTCTCAAATATGTCCGTGCTTCCACTGGAAGAGGAGATTATGGATGGGAGAAGAAGCAATGTGAAGGTTTAGAAAAAGGTGATGCCTTTTCTTATTCCGTGGAGGACGTTTGTAGAGGGAAGTGTGCAAGCACTTACTCAAAGGCTCACTAAGACATTAAATACCTGCAGAGGAGCCATTTTAGACAGGCCATGGTGCAGTATGTCTTTGAAATGACCCTCATGGGCTCTGCCCTCCCTGTCCAGATATAAACTAATTCTCAGGACTAATGGTAAAATTCTGCAAGGCATGAATTCCCAACTTAAATAGATTTACAGTGAGTTAATAGATTTTCCAGCATATCTCTCGCAATCTATTTGTGGTGGCATCATTTTAACATGCACAGTAATTGAAAAAATTGTCAGGATTTAGAGTCTTCTCTGACCTGTGTTTTTGACACCTAGGAAGCACTCCATAATAGACATAACATTTGCAGTATGGACATGGACATTGTGTGGAAGTATTCAGACAGGAGGTCTCCCTGGGTGGTAACTTTTCCTTGGGAAAAAGGGGATTTTGGAATTATGAACATCTAATACTTAACAAATGCCACCAAGAGGGTCACATGTGCCAAGAGTTGCAGAATAGACAAGTCAGAACAGTGTAATGATGAAGATGAACCTTCAGCTTTGTAGGTGGTATATTCTTTGCTGGTTTCCACATGCAGCCTTTGAAATACACAGTCTTTATTTTGAAAGGACTACGATGAAAGTATTGTTTGGAAAAGCTGTTTATTTTTTTTTCCCAGGCATATTTGTCCTTGCTCCTTGTGTTATCATTATTTATAAATCAAAAGTTACATTGATCTGGAGATTATGCGTTAAACCATGTCTGAGCAGTGGTTGCTCTATTACTGAGAAAAGCAGCTGCCATAAAACTTTTGGTAAATCTATCGATCGATACTCTCCATGTTCCTCTTCAGAAAAAGAACAAGCTGAATTTTAATTTACTGGGAACGCAGCTGAATGCATGGCCCCTGCATTCAGCAAGGGATTTAAGCCTGTGAGGAACTTTCCAGAGATGAATAGTGCCATTACTTTGCAGAGGATTATTCATGTTCTTGAAGGAAAGCCTCTCTGGAGAGGGCAGTGGAGCCTCGAATCGATTCCTGGCAGCTGCGGTTGTGAGTCTTGCTCTTGAGAGCCAAATTATCATCTTGTGCTCCTGTTACAATGGTTGCCTTACTCTCACAGGGGGGAAGAAGGAGATGATAAAACATCTTCCTTGTAAAATGAGTGTTAATCAAACCAGGGCTTTGAGCCAGGGCGGGCGAGATCCAGGGGCCACGTGGAATGCTGGGTACGGGCCACCCGTGGGCTCAGCTGGTGCCATCAGGACGTGATGTCCCACCTTCTCCTTCCTCCCTGGGCTGGGACCTGCCCGTGCACCAACTTAGAATCCAAAGTCAAAACCAATCAAACAAAGAGAACCCACAAAAAACCCCCAAACCAACAACCGCCTGAAAAAGCCAAGCGAACAACCCCTGCTCAAACAAATGAAGATGACCCACAAGAAACCCCACCCAACCCAAAAAACCCATCAAACCACCCTTCCCCAGAAACAAACAAACCAATACCCAACCTCTCCACAGAAAAACCCCTCAAGTTACCACAGAGGAAGGAAGAGAAAAAGTGAGTCTAGTTTTTGGAGGGTGCTCAGGCTGGAAACTGGGGCCAAGGGTAGGTCTTCCTTTTCTTTAATTTTTTTTTTAAGGATGGAGATAGTGCCTGGTGTTTGTGTGCCTGGCATGCCCTGAGTCCTGTTACAGGGGTGCTGCTGTGGGTATGGTGTGCTGTGTCAGCCCCTGTGGTGTTTCAGACGGGAGGGGGGTTGGGTACCCTGCTCCCTGTCGAGCAAGATGCTGCTAAAATATTCTGCATATGCTCAGTGAGTCAGGTGCTGCCAGGGGGCATTGGAGTGACTGCTTGCACGTGTGCTCCTGAGGTGATCCACAGTCTTATTTCCATGTTGGAAACCTCTGTCTTTCTCTGAGGTGTCTTGAGGCAAAACCAGCTTGAAAATCACTGAACTGCTTTTGAGAACCTGGACGTTGTTCTGTGTCTTGCAAACAGTCACTCCTTAGGGGGAATAGTTACACCGATATTGGTTGCTGTATGTTACTGAGTAAATGGCTTTCCCAAGTTCTGCTGGTGCAGGTAGGAGGCTAATAACAGAAATAAAGGGGCTAGAATGACTACAGAATGGTCAACAGGTGCCCTGAAATAAGTGCAAGTCCTACATGTTACTATAGGGATCAAGAACTGATCTTCTGCCATTTGCTTTTTGTCAGACATTTGAGATAACTTTAAAGAGAATTTGGCAAGGAGAGATTATTAAGGAAGGAATTTGCTGCTTAAATAAATAGTCTACTCTCCATTGTTGGAGACTTAACAGGCTGATAAAAGCCCTCTGGAATGAAAGGGAACCTGGAAAGCCTGTCTCAGATCTGCCTTGCTCTAAAGTTTCTGAGACCAATGCACTTCCAAAGAATTTTTTTTGACTTTTTGAATACAAGCTCAACTTGACCTGGTGGCTTGCTTTATCTTCATTTATTCTGATGAATAAAGCAATTTGCTAGGCTTGCATTTTTTTGGAAGTTGCTTATAACTTTTAGTTTAAAATACATGGAGGAACTAAGCAAACTGGTGTCCTGGTCTTTAGAAATGCTTGGCTTGTAAATTTGGGTGGGAGTGCATGAAGTCACTTGCCCTCTGCTTGATATGTGTGGCTTGTATTCATCTTTGAAGAGGTATGCTGCTTTTTTGGTATCTTTATAACCTCATCAGGTGGATGTTGCAGCCTCCAATTAGTAAAATAAGGCTGTGTCGGTGACCACGTGCTGGGGTTTTATTAGGTTTTTGTTGTTGTTGTTTTTCTGGTTTGTTTGCTTTGTTGGGGTTTTTTGTTTGTTTTTTGTTTGGTTGGGGTTTTTTTTTGGGGGGGGATGCACTTTATGTTTAAAAATAAAAACAAAATAATCCTAGATGTGCTTTTGCAATGGTAAAATTCCTGGGTCTGTGATATCTGCTCGGTTACCCAGGGCAGAGAGGTCCTTTTCCCAAGGTTTTTGTAGCTATTCCTGCTGCACTGGGCTGGTTGAGCACCTGGCTTGAAGTAAGAGTTGTAGATGGAGTCTGTTGTCTCTGCAGCAAATTGGAGAGGTAAGAGAGACTAGGAGCAAAGAAAATAAAAAAATAAAAATAAAAAAAAGAGATAAAAAAATGGGGAAGGTGAACTTGAACCCCGGGCCTTAAGTGGGTTTCAGCATCAGGATGGAGGCATGGAGGGCATGGAGAGAAGTTTATCTTTCTCTCATCCAACAGGTTACCAGTACAACCTTTACCTCTACCAGAGCTACCTTTGAGCTGCACAAGCCTCTGACATCCTCTCTCTCTACTTTTCTGGCTTGCGCTCTCAGGGCTTGGATTGAGCCTGCTCCTCCAGGCCCTTATTCCTCTTGCCCTTTGATTTTGATAAAGAATCCTGTTCACTCACCACTTGTGCCAGCCTCGACTGTTTGCATTTTTAACTTTGTCTTTATTAAATTTTCAAGAATCTGTTAAGCATTCACACATCTGTCATGGCATGAAACGTTCTCTTTCTTGATGCTCAGGAAAACTAATTATACAATGGATGTGCAACCCATATTTAATCAAAAATGCCAAAGCCACGTGTTCAAGCACGAAGTCCAGAAAAGATTTTACTGCAGAGTCATTCTTGTGAGGTTTGCTGTGAGATTTTTGGGGGGCTTTTTAGCTTTCACTTGGAGTGTAGGTTTCCTGTGTTGACTTGGGTACTCCCAAGGGTCTCTAGAGATCTTTCAAGGCATCCTGGTGCCTCTCAAAAAAACATTGCTTGTCTGTGGTCTATTCCAGCACCCCTGACCTTGCCTTTTGCTGTCACGACTTGTGGATGCCAGTGTGGGGTACAGAGCACTGCACTGAACTCCCTGCAGGCAGGGTCTAGTCCAGGCGAGGGGCTGGTTGGAAGTGGGGAGCTGTGGGCACCATCATTTCTTGTTTCCTTGCTTCTGGGCCGGTATCAGCTTGTGTTGGTGAGCTCTGCTGTCTGCATTAACAAAGTTTTTGTGTGCAGGATATAAATATTAAATGGGAGAACCACAGTGTGACTAATTGTGTAACAGTTGGACTGTTACCTGGAGTGGAACAGGAGCATGTTTTCAGGGCAGTTTGAGTGGGTATAATGAGATGGATCATACAGTATTTTTATTAGAAACTTAAGGGAGTGTATTTCAAACTGCCAGGGCAGTAGATAAGCTGAACAATTAAAAATAAATGGCTTTGGAGCTTTGCGTTTTGATAGAAACAGATAATTAGGAGAAGATGCTTTTCTGACAAAAGCATAAGGATTTGGCAATGGCTGGTGAGCAACACTGGCTTGGAAACTTGTAACTTGGCTCCTGTGGGAGTGAAGGCAGTGGGCATGGAGCTGGAAGGAACCCTGTCTCATTTAAAGACTGGACCTTTGCTGTCTTGGGCTGGTGGTGGTGGAACAAAGGTAGAAAGTGCAAACCTTGATAGCTTAAAATTAAGAAGACAGAATAACTGAATTGTTCTGCTTTTTATTATGAATGCTATGAAGCTAATCTCATAAGCTTGGGAGCTTGAGACCATTATTTTTATGGTGACAATATTGTAAAAGTAATCCAAAAGGCTGTGTCATAGTTGGAAAAAAAGCATTTCCTAAGCTTTAAACCCAAATGTGCTCAGAGAAGCAAACCCTGTAAGAGCAGCAGTGGCACCATCTGATGGGTTTTGTAATGCCATAGACAAAAGTAATTATACTGCTTAAAAGAGCTTTTGTCTCCAGATAATGTTGTTAAAAACTTGCAGTGTAGTGTAAATCATAACGGAACAAATCTGGAGGCTGCTCTTATTGCTGCCAGGGGAAATTCTCTTAGATTTTGTTTCCTTTCTGCTCAATATATTGCAAACCTTTTTCAAGTTGGTAAATAAGTATTACCTGCTGTTTGAAAAATGACTTGGGGTTCATCTCACCAGTAGTGCCTGTGGCAGCCAGGCCGTTATTGCAAACAGTTGTTCCTCTCTTGGTGAGCTCTGCTGTGTTTTGGGAACACAGGCTGTTGTGATGGGGCTGAAGTTGTCTGATTCATTGGAGATATTATAGAAGCATTTCCTCCTTTTAGAGCTCACTTACATGAGGATTTCCCTGGCTTCTTTTGCCACTTCTGAGCAGTGCCACAAGAAGAGCCAGGTCAGATAATATTTGGTTGAGCTAACAAACACTCAAACTTTTAGCATTTCTTTGATGAACATTTGAATTCCAATCCATGGACATTGGTGCAGTGTTTTTGAGGGGCTCAGCAGTTTTAGCTTTTAGCTGTAAGGGATTTTTGAAGGTTTGGGAACCTTGGGCCTGCAGGAAATGCCGTGATTGCAATAGGAACAGATTAATGAACCAATCAATTTTCCATGTCCTGCCCAGACACCCATACTTTTGTCTCAGGGTGGAAATGACTCCTGTAGGCTGAGAAATTCCAGTGCCAGGCTTGCTCCTGATGAGTTGTTGTTTGCGTCCTGAGAAGTGAAGGGAGAAGTTTTGCCATCAGCAGGGAAGGGCCAGAGATCGGGTGGAGCCAAGGCAAGTGAAGTCTGGCCAGACCAGAGGCTCTCCAAGCCCTGCAGTTATTTCTGTGCCTTGTGCAGAGAGTTTAGTGTCAGGCCCTGTGAGCTGGGACCCTCCAGGGACAGGCCTGGGGAGCAAACCCAGGGACATGAGGAGAGCCATGGAAGCCTCAAAGAGGGACTTCAGTAAATGCACTGAGCTTCAGGAGCTGGGTCGCTTGCTGCCCTGGAGCAGTTGCATCATAGATGAGATTCATTGTGGGAGGAGAAGCACATTCATACCTAAAAGGCAATTACAGTGCATTTTGTGGAGCTGGTAAGATTTGAAAATGGTTTCATGTGCAGGACAGGGAATCACTGTCTGCCACATTTGCAGCCTGTGGCGCTCCCAAGCAGCAGCATCCTGGGGATGGTGCAGGGAGTCACAAAATGCATCATCAGCATCTGCGGAGGGAAATTCAGCTGAGTGCCAGTGATCCGTGTTGACCTCAAGGGAGATTTCTGCTGCATGGAAGTCAGTTTCATGTTCATTTTACAGTTTGGGATAGTTCATGATGATTCACCACTGTGCCACAAACTCCTAGAGGAGATGGCCCTGGAGCTTTTCTGAGGGCACAGGGAAATGGTGGTGACACCATGACCTTGTCTAGAATTACTTGCCTGGTTTTCTCTTGCTCAGGGAAAAAAGCCCTGAGCCTTGCATTACTGGCTCTTGGTAGTGGAATAACAAAGGTTGTTGTTCCTCCCCTGTGAAGATATATCTTAGTGGTCAAGATAAGACAAAGAGTGGGGAGGCAAGTTTTTAAGCAAACAATCCTCTGCAAAAGAGCAAATGGGAGTTGTGAGCTCAGCTCCCGAGAGGAAGTGGGAGTAGCCATGGTGGGAGCTTCCCTGCTCAGAGAGTTTATGGTTGCAGGATTTTTGTGTCTAGATGTCAAGAAACAGGAAAATCAAGGTTGTAGGTGCAGTTTTAATGCCTTGGCATCCCTATGCTGAGGGGTGCATGGGTCACACAGTCCTGCACCTCCACCTGTCTTTGTTCCCTTCCCAGGTGCCCCATGGATGATGGGCTGCTGGTTTTGCTGTGCAGCCTCTTCACCTTTGCTGAGCCCTTGCCAAAGAGACTTCATTGCTGTGCTGTGTGACACCCAGAGAAGGGCACCTGTCCGTGTTGGAAGCTTGGCTTTACAGCAAAACCAGAGCAGCACATTACTAGAGGGGCAGCATGAAGCCTATGGCATGTCATGGTGCTGGGCTGCCCCGCTGGATCCTGCTGTCCTGCCTCCCAGTGGTGTGCGGAGGTGGCTCCACGCGGCTCCTGCGGTGCTGGTCTTTGGTGAGCTGGCATGGGAGGCAAAAGGAGGACAGACCTTGTTTCTGGCTGGCAGCACCTTTCCAAATACCTTCAGCTGCTTGTGAAGCAGCACTTGCTGAACTTGGAATTGGAGGTGTCATCTCTGTAGCTGCCCCAGCTCTGCAGCTACCATCAGATTTTGGCTCTCCCCTCTCTGGTGGGCTGCCAAATGGGAATGGCTCGCTGGGGTCACTTATTACCAGGTCCTTGTGGCTCAGGCAACTGCATCACATAATCTCTTAAATAAACCCATCAAGTGGCAGACTTGGCTGGAGCCTCCTGCAGCCTGGGGCAGCCAGTAGGTTAATCCGGAGCTCCTCCGGCCCCGCTGCCGACCCCTTTGAAGTTGCTGCAGCTTAGGAGCCAGCGTGCTTTCTCAGGAAAGCTGGCATTTTACTAAGCAGCAGACTCTTATTCTCTGGGCTGAGAATGCAGTGATTTCTTTCTCCTGCCAGTAATCCCCACTCAGGGCACTGTTATGCTCTTTTACAATTTATTTTCTCTAATTGCCAGTTTGCGGTGGCCACGCAGCTCTCCCTGGGCTGTGTCCTGGGGAATTTTTGCACTTTGAAAGGAGCTTAGTCCTTCCCTTCTGGCTGCTGGAATCGGGCAGCAATTCCTCTCTGGGTACTTCAGTAAGAGTCCAGCCTGAAAAATAAGTAATAGCCTGTGCTTTTGAACTAGTGACTGATACCTGTGGTCTAGAGTAGCTTCAGCTGTTTCATTCATCCTTTGGGAGTCCTGATAAACTGCCCTCGACTGAGGCAGTCAATAGATGTACAGTACCAGGACACCAGTGCTTGGTTGGTGATGATGCTCTGGCTCCCATCCTGCAAAGGCCCCCTTGGTTTCTCTTTCCTGGACAGGTGTCTAAGCCACAAGCAGACAGTTACTCCAAGAGAAATGCTGTGGGAAACTGTGCCAAAGTCTTTTCTAAAGTCCTGGTAGACAACATCCCCAGCCTTTCTTTGATCCAGCAAGCTGGTCACCTTCTCATAGAAGGGGATGAGATTGGTCAAACAGGACCATGAACCCATGGGGCTGGGCCTGATGCCCTGGTTGTCTTGTATATGCCACATGACGGCACACCAGAGGATCTGACCTTCCCAGGTACTGTCATATCTGCCAGCCTCCAGTCACCTGGGACCTCCCCGGGTGACCAGGACTGCTGGTAAATGATGGACAGTGGCCTCGTGAGTTCTGTGCACTCCCTCAGTACTCCCTCAGCTTGGGTGGATGCCATCCAGCACCACCTGTGTGTGTCTAAGTGGTGTACCAGATCCCTGACCATTTTCTCCTGGATTATGGGGGCTTCATTCTACTCTCTGTCCCTGTCTTCCAGCTCAGGGTGCTTGGATACCTGGAGAAAAACTGGTCTTACTATTAAATTCTGTGGCCAAGCAGGCATTAAGTACATCTGCCTTTTCCTCATCCTTTGTCACTGTGTTTCTCCCCACATCCAGTAAAGAATGGAGATTATCTTGAGCCTTTCTTTTGTTGTGAAAGTGTTTAAAGGAACATTTTTTATACTCTGCTGTGTGCGCATCTGTGTGCATACTCTACCATGATGGAGATTCTAAAACGTGAGCCCTGCTCAGCTGTGCAGTGTTTCTGCTTGCTGAAGTTGGGGGCAAGTCTGATGCTTCCCTTTGTATTCACACTGCTTCAGCCAGAAGCAAAACAGCTTCCTTAAATGGCAGCTTTTGAAAATATGCTAGAAACAAATAAAAAAAAAAAATAGTAAAGAGAAAAGATTAAATTATTCTTCAGCCATGAGAGTTTCAATAATGCCATGTTAGGAGTGGGGCGGATTTTACCAGCAGCAAATCCAGGCTGTGGGATTTTATGGGGGAATTAGAAGCCAGTGTTGCTTCTGTAATGCAGTGTCCCCTCTGTGTCCCTGTGAGGTTCCCCCGTGGGAGTGCAGGGGACTGACCCACAAAGTTTCCTCCACTTTGAAGCACTCGGAGCCTGGCTGAAGGTCACTGCAGCTGCTGGCAGCTGGGGATTTAGAATTCCTGCAGCCAGCGCTTTCCGAGGAATATTTCAGAATAAGCAGCTACTGTGGGAGTCGAGTGAGAGATTTCGGATGCGTAAGACTTCTTTTTTACAAAGTTTTATTATTTCTTGCATCTATTAATAGGGCAGCAGGAGTCTCCATATGCTTTTATAGTCCCCGTTGTGCTTTCTAATGGATATATGCAAAAGCTCCGAGGCGCATAAAATAGACACTCTCAGCCAGTTATTACGATAAAAATTATGTGCATGTCATGACCTTTAAAGCAGTGGGACTGTGTGTGCATGCTCCTCTGATACACCACTGTTCTCCATTCCTTTCTGAAGCCTTTCTTGCCGTAGGAGGTTTGCATAGGAGCATGGAATATTTTTCTAATCAGCGAAGAGTCTGTTGGCTCTGATGAGAACTGGCAAAGCCCAGAGGAGCGAGAAAACGGAAGAGTGATGACTTTTTCTAAAGGGAGCTAACAGAGAAGAGGGTAAAGGCGAATGGTGAGGCACAGCATGAAAATCCTGGCACCGTCTCCACTGCTGTCAAAAAACCACGGGTCCAAAATGTTCTTTGTGCTTTTTGAGGCAAAAGCTTTTCTGGTGTTCTTGAGAATAAAGAGGGGGAAAAAAATGTTTTGTAATCCATGTGCCCTCTTTAAAGAGACTTTTTTTTTTTTGTTTTAAAACTTTTAATAATAGAGCGACCAGAGTTTGCTCTGCTTGCACAGCGCAGTCTGTCAGACTTGCCATCATGCCTGGAGAGCTTTGCCATCCTCTGAACGGCGGTGAGGAGCGGGATGCTGGCTGCCATGGTGAGGGAGGCAGGGAGAGAGGGGCCCCGTGTCCCTGCACTGCTGCATGCCTTGATCTGTGCTGTGAGGAGGGAAGGATTGCTGTCGCCTGGGAATGCCGATGGTTGTTCTTGGCTCGCCGGGACAGTCCTGGTGTGAGTGTCTGGAGCTGTGGACAAAATGCTTCAGCAGGACGCCTGGGAGGTGTGCAGGCACCAGATAGGATGGAGACAGTGTTTGCAGAAGTACATCAGTAATTTCTGCTCTGATCACTGCTTACACCACAGCTTTCTGCGGTGTCCTTCCAGGCATCCCTGAGCAGGGTGCACCCAGGAAGAAAGAGCCAGAAGTCTTGGAGATGTGATGGTCTTAAAAGCTCTGGAGTAATGCAAGAGGTTATGCAGGGCGAGCAGCAAGGCCCGACATTGCTTGTGATAGTGTTGATACTGAACCCCTGTGGAGATGTGTCAGGCCATGCTCAGCTGCATTCCAGCCTTAACAAATGGGGGAAATAACTCTTACGGCTTTAAAAATTAAACATTCCCTTTAATTATTGAACATGAATAATTTTAATGCAAATTGAGCCAGGATGTGTGTTTCCAGAGTGACAGAGTTGAGAGCAGTTACATCGTGGGGTGTTAGTGACCTGTGAACTGAAAGGCTGTTCATTAATTTTAGCATTCCATGAATAGTACCTTCAAGGGTGGGACATGGGCTGGTAGAGCAAGCTGGCCAAAGAAAAAGACTTGAGTTTGCACTGATGGCCTCCCCTTCTAATGCTTTAAGATGCAAACTGGTGTGTGTATAGGTATGTTGTCCTTATATAGTGAGGTATGGATATTTTGGAAGCCTCCTGATGATGAGGGCTATAATTAAAGGAATAACTGTGCAATGACTGTGGGGTCTTCCCTGCTCACCTTGTGGAGGAGATGTGGGCTGAAAGTCCTAAAGTCTTTGAAGGTAGAGATGGGGAAATGCACTGTGGTCTTCTCTAGAAAAATGATAGTCTCTGTCTAAAACTTGAATTTCATGGGACAGTTTGGGACAACCTGATATGTATGAGAGTGTTCGTGGCTGGGCACCCACAGGTGGACATGGCATCACTGTCTCTCAGCATCGCTTTGGGCAATGGAGCAGCCCACATCCAGGGCAGATGAAACACTGGATCGGCAGCTGCAGTGAGCCAGGTGCATTTGGGAAAACTGCAGCACAGTGGGGGCTTTTCCAGTGGCTTTGAGGACACTTGGTGCAGGGCACCTGCTGGGGTTGAGTCAGAATATTGTCTGTGATTAAACTCCTATAAATATTTTCCTTTTCATAACAGAATGTCAGCATTTACTGTTTCCTGATTTTAAACGTTGTACAGTTTGTCAAACATTTATCTCTGCCTTAAATTAAGTCTGGAGATAGAATTCCTGTTAATTTCAAATCAATATGAAAGGGGGAGAGAAAGGAATTGCAGTCTAGTCCTTTTCTTGAATCAATACTTTCTTTAAAAGCTGAAATGTTAACTAGATTATAGGTTTTTTTGCCATTTTGAAATGTAACTTCTGTTTAAAGAATTTATGCATTTCCCCTGGAAATTGCTGATGCTGGTGTTTTGCAGCAGGCACGGCTACCAGCAGGTGTTTGACCCAAGGCAGGCAGGATGGGGTCAGCCCTGGCAGCAGTGATGTGGTAGAACATTATCCTCCCTGTTTCTGAGCTCACCATCTCTTAATAACATTTTTTTGTTGTTGTTCTGTTTTGCAGAAGCCTTTGAAATTGTAGTGCGGCATGCAAGAAACTTCACCAACAGCATGTTTAGGACCTACTACCAGAGCATGGGGCCCAGGGCTCTTAAATTTGTTGGAGAACTTTTTACTGATATCTCGCTGTACATACTGGGCTCTGACATCAGTGTCAATGACATGGTAAATGAATTTTTTGACAGTTTATTCCCTTTGGTTTACTCTCACTTGATTAATCCCGGCTTCCCCGATCCCTCTGTGGAAATGACTGAATGTCTGCGGGTGGCCAGGAGAGACCTCAAAGTCTTTGGGAACTACCCGAAGATGATGATGACGCAGGTGTCCAAATCCCTGCAGGCCACACGGGTCTTTCTGCAGGCGCTGAACCTGGGGATTGAGGTGATAAACACTACTGACCACCTGAAATTCAGCAAGGACTGTGGACGGGCGCTGCTGAAGATGTGGTACTGCTCCCACTGCCAGGGGCTGCTCCTGGCCAAGCCCTGTGCTGGCTACTGCGGAGCGGTGATGCAGGGGTGCCTGGCAGGCGTCCTGGAGATCCAAAGCCTCTGGAAGGAGTATATCGGGTCTCTGGAGGGGCTGACCAGAGGCATGCACGGCATCTATGACATGGAGCACGTCCTCCTGAGCCTGTTCTCCGTGGTGCGCGATGCCATCGTCCACGTGCAGAAGAACGAAGGGAAGCTCTCGACAGCTGTGAGTAGCTCTCTGCAGCTCCCCAGGCTCGCTGCCATGGCTCGTACACAAACTCTATGTGTTGAAACCGAGCTGTCCCGTTCCTCCTGCCAACAAAACCCAAATGCTCCAATCACCAGCCCCTTCCCGCCCCCTCTGATCTTCCAAAAAACTTTTGGCAGCATTTAAAAACTGGTGTTTGCAGGGCCTGGGTTTCCATTAAGGGCTTTGACTCTTTTCAGGTTTGTCAGAGCAGAAGGGTCTGGGCTTGCCCTGGGGCGGTGTGAGGTTGGGAGCTGAGATGTCCCAGTATCTTCAGTTTTCCTCGAGTGCTGTGCTTGCCCTGGGTAGCTCTCAAAAGGCTGGTCCTGCTCTCCAGGTGTCCCCTGCCTCCTTTAACATCACAAAAATGTACCACCAATAGATGCAGGTGCTGTAGCATCCCCTGATTTACCAAAGAAGAGCTGATTCTCCATCTTTTAGTAACTCGTTCCGGTTTTGGGCTGCATTTAATTACAGGGATGAGATTATTTCTTATTTTCACTTGACTCTTTAAAAACAAATTGTGTGAATTTCTGAACCTCCCGAGAAACTGAGGCTGTCTTGTTCTGAAAATCCTGCTGCTCTGTCTGAACACCAAGGACAAATGTACTGTGATTATATGATGCTTGTTCTGCAGAGGAGATTTTTCTTGAGACACAATTGAGCTGCTCCATGTAGGTAGGGGAGAGCTGGGGATGGGGCAAAGGTGCGGGAGTGCTGTAATAGTTTGCTTAAAGCCAACGATGATTAAAATCTGACACTGTTTCCCTGTTAGCTGCTTGTTCCTGCCATTCTTGACTCCTGTTTACAAAAGAACTGTGTTTATGTAGGTCACTGTACCACTGGCACTGTAAGTAACTCTTATCTTTTTTGGGGGGACCATGGAAATATATCGGCTTATGGGCTTTGAGCTGCGTGGCACTCAGCCAGCAGCACTTTGTGCTGTTCTCTGTGCTGGCTTTGCTCAGCCACCACACTTGTGCAGGCTGTGAAATAATGTGGTGACACTTGGGTGGTTTCCCACCCCAGGTAGTTTGGCGCACATGGAGCAAGCTTTCTCCGTTGCTTAGAAGAGGTTTAGGGACCAAATTACACTGAGTTGGATTACTCTTGTGTTGCACGACCAGGAGGAGTCTGGGCTGGGTGTTGGTCACCTGGGCAGGTGGGCCCAGGCAGGACTTGTGGGCAGCATGTTAAGCTCCAGGGTACAGTGCAAGAGACTGGCTTTCAGCCTGCCTTACTCCCTTTCTGCAGAAAATCACTGCTTTACAGCAGCCTGCCAAGCACTACTTCTGCAGGGAGGTGTGTTGGGGTGACTGTGTGATACTGCATTCCCTATCATCTGCCCCATGCCAGACATGAATCCTGTGCCTTTCTGTGCCTTTAAGCTGGGTCCGAGAGAATGGGGAAGAAACCCGAGCGGGTTTGTGTTCAAGGACACAGATACACACTCCCCTGTGTCCTGCTGCTGTGGAGCAGAGGAAAGCACCTTCCTGCCTTTAGCCAGCCCTTGGCTCCTTTTCTCAGGAGAGGGATGGAGAGTTAAACTCCTTTGCTTTTATGCTAGTCTGCTAGCTGAGGCAAGAGAGTTTTTCCCTGGGACTTTGGTGTCTTCTTCTTCTCTTCTGGGCTGTTCAGCAGCACCAGAACATCATTGGGAGGCCCTACACGTGGCCCAGAGGGGCCCACGCTGAACCCCAGCTCCGGAGAGGAGAGACAGCCACCCATGAAAGACTTTGAATTTTACCAGGTTCTCTCCACAGCGAGAGGTTTTATTATTTAGTGTTATTCTTTTTGGGTTTTTTTCATGCCTGCGTGCACTCTGCTTGTTAAATGAATAACTTCTCTTTTTTTCTCACTTTCCTCTGAGGAAAATTCTTTCCGAACCTGGTGGGAGAGGGGTGGCTGAAACCTACCTTCCATCAGAGGACGTTCATTTGAGACATTCCTCAAATTTGTCTCGAAGCAGGACAGGAGGTTACAGCTGACAGTCCAGGAGCAGCAGCTCTGCTGCCATGGAGCCAGGGGAAGTCGTTCTCCCATCAGCCAGAACCATCAGTCATCCCTCTCTGGAACAGCAAAGGAGCAGAGGTGTAACTGTAGGTTTACCTTGAGTTCGTGTGAGAGGGAGAACTCACGTTACAGCTGATAATGAGAGAAAACCCAGCTCAACTCCAAGCCCAGTTGGCATTTCCAGGGCATTAAGAAACAAAACTTACTTCTATACGTAGAGTGAGCCTGTTTAATCTCAAAAGATCCATTGACATATTCAACTGTGAGCAAAAGCATCCAACTTGTTCTGCATCAGTGAACCCACCATGCTTGTAGGTGCTAAGGCAGAGCTGAAGCATTGTGCATGTGGGCTGTGTGCCAGGTTTTGTGAGCACAGACCTGGGCATTGCTGTAGGATCCTGAAAGGATCAGTGTTTGTTCTCCCATATTTTTCTTTTATTGGCACAAAACCAAAAATGCACTTTTTCTTGGAGATGTCCAAGTATATAGTGAACAAACATGACTGTCCCTTATATTACTGAATATTGACACCTTGATCTGCATGCAGGGAACGTGCTTGTGGGTGGATAAGTAGATGGAGTGCCACTAAAGTCAACACAAAGCAGTAGAGCTACAATCTGCCCATCCTCTGCCAAACCAGAACATAAATTAACTTCCCTTACAAGAAAACATTACTGGGCATTACGAAACCATTCAGTGCTTTTGTACTTGATAAAGCTGTTGGAATTCATTAGTGCCATATGTAGCTAGGTACTTAAACATAACTCCTCTTGATTATTTCATACTTCAGTGATTTGTTTGTCTGCTCCAGAGATGTTTTTGAGTTACTGGAGTGAAGAAGAAAAAGTCCAAGCCAAACAACCCAGTTGCCTGGCAATTTTCACCAAAAGAGAATGGCCACTGGGTTTTTGAAGTTTGTATTTAAAACACTGATGTTGCTCAGCTAAGGGTCTTATGTCAGACCGGAGCCCAGAGCAACTTTTTTTTAAAATTATTTTTACAAATGAGAATATGAACTGTTCAGTGGAGAAATAAGGCAATAATGGAAGCACTGACAGTCTTTACAGTATTGCAGAGGGCTGACTCTAATAGCTGAGCTGCATCAGGACCAGGGGTAGTCTGGGGTAAATATCTTTGTAAGGTATCACTTTGTAAATGATAGAATACAACTTTTTTTATTCAGCTATGCTATGATGAAAGTTTCTCTGTTAAACTTATCAGTACATATTGAGTTTCAAAGAACATACCTGGAAGCAAGCAGTTGTATTTACTGTTATCCTACAAATATGATTGTTCTTAGACACTGTAGTCATACCAAAGTATAAAATGCCATAGGGGTTGTCTTTGAAAATGTGGGGTTTTATAATCGTCCTGGCTTCTCACATTGACCTCTTTTGTTACTGACCTTGGCCACCACTGCTTCTGTAGGCAAAGTACAGTTCACCTGTGTGATATTAAGAATAATGACAGGTTATTTAATTGTCATTAAAATCCTCTGGAATCACAGAAAACTTACCTTCCATGCCCATAGTGATTATACCATGAGTAACAACACTACTGCCCTTTCCTGTCCTTTGGGCTTCTTTTGTTTTTCACAGCTTTGGCAGCATTTCTGCAGCAGTAGTTTTCCCTCCTGCTACTTCAGATCCTCAAGTGTGTTACCTGACTGAGCGTCTTTTCTCCATGTGGTTGTTCCTTACTCTCCCTTGCCACTGGGTGTGGGCATTCACACACGAGCCTGAACCCATTTGGAGCTTGGAGCAGACCTGGCTACAAAGGGCACATAAACTTGAGCTCCAGAGGTGTTGCAGAGCCTCCAGGTAGGTTTCTGAGGAGCTCTACAGTCCCCAAGAGGAGGAGGTCATACTGCTGTAAATCTGCTTTTGGAAACTGTGCCTCCAGGCATGCATTTAAATGGGAGCCTGTGTGTTGTTCCTGGTCTGTGAACAGCAGTGCAGAAGAGTGAATTCAGTAATGTGGCAGTAAACAGTTCCCATCCCAAGCCTTGCTTTAGTAGCTCATTTGTCAGCGGTGGTGTGTGTTTGGGCTTTATTATTTCTACAATTTGTCTGCTTAAAAACTTCACCCCTAAAACCTGCTATTAAAATACTTTATCAAGGAGGCTGACTCTCAGGGCACATTGGGAAAAAAATCTGCTGTCTAGGCCTATATCTATATTAATTTTCTAATCTTCTACTTTTTCTCTGGTTGAAAATCTGCCTAGTATGTCCACCTCTTGTAGATATTTTAATCGAGTGTAGGGAAGAGTGATTTTAGTCATTCTGTTCGTGCTTTTTGCAACAAACCGAGACAATTTGGAGAGATGCAGTACTAATAAGCTTAATAAAATATTCAACACCAGCACCCCTGGAAGTTAATGCTTTCTCTGTTATTGGAATTACAAGGGAGACAATCAGTCTGGGGGGTCTTACATAGGTAATAGCTGATCTCCTCTGAGGAATTATTTATAGAATGGTTTAGGTTGGAAGGGACCTTAAAGACCATCTGGTCTTAACCACCCTGCCATGGCCAGGGACACCTTCCACTACACCAGGTTGCTCAAAGCCCCATCCACCATGGCCCTGAACATTGCCAGGCATGAGGTGACCACAGCTTCTCTGGGCAACCTGTGCCAGTGCCTCATAACCCTCACAGTCAAGAATTTCTTCCTAGTATCTAATCTAAACCTCTGTCAGCTGAAAGGCATTACTCCTTGTCCTATCACTTCATACCCTTTAAGTAAGTCCCACTCCAGCTCTCTTGGAGCCCCATCAGGCACTGGAAGGTGCAGTGAAGTCTCCTGGCAGCTTTCTCTTCTCCAGGCTGAACAACCCCAACTCTCTCAGCCTGTCTCCACAGCAGAGACGCTCCAGACCTCTGACCAACTTTGTCACCCTCACTCTAGCAGGTCCATGTCCTTTTTATTTTGGGGGACCTTGGAGCTTGAGGAAATGCTCCAGGTGGGGTCTCACTAGAGTGGAGTAGAGGGACAGAATCCCCTCCCTCAACCTGCTGTCCACACCATTTTTGATGCAACCCAGCTGCTCAGCCCCTGCTGCTCCCCTTGCAGCTGGTTGTGCAGCTCTACCTGCAGAGCATTGCCTAGAAGGGAAAGAGCAGGGAGCTCAGCAAAGTATTTTTTTTCACTCAGAACTGATGACTGAGTTTCTAGAAAATCCTATTAAATTGCAAAATTAACTAGAGCTTTGTTCAACCACTTGCACCTGTTGGAAGGTGAGAAGCAGAAAGGTGCCAGTGCTATGTGAGAACAGCATGCAGTTCCCAATGTGCTTGTCCTGTGAGCAGGTCCCTGCTGTTTTACTTTCCTGCAAACACCTTTAAAAGACTGTTTAGGTCTAACTGTAAAGGTTATACAGCGGTGCTGCTTGGGGTGCTGTGGAGGTGATGCCATTGTGCAGGCTGGGTTTGATGTTATCCCAAAGCTGAAGTGCTCACCTCACCTGGCTCAGGGAGAGTGCCTGGTGTGAACCCAGCTCTGATGGCTTTGGGAAACCTCAGAGTCAGTAAAACTGGACCCTTGCTTCCCTAGATTTTTAGGGAATCCTGACAGGGAGCCCACGAGCATGTCGTGAAGATAAGCAGGTACTTTGGTTGGTTGTAGCACCACAGAAACATTCCTGCAGTGTGTGTTCAAAATAGCAGTTCCAGCAGATACACAGGGGTGAAAATTAAGAATATGTAAATAAAGAGACTTTTGGCACCCAGGAATGAAAATATCACCCGTTGCCACACTCAAGTGATTTAGTACATTTGTCAGCACAGCGATGCCAGGCTGGTTTTCCCCAAATGCTGCCCAGGAGCTGCTTTTGGGGCCATCTCACCTGGTGACTTGCTGGGAGCTGCTTTGCTCAGCAGGTTGCACTGGCAGGGAGCTCTGGTGAGTTTTCCTATCTGCTAATGGATTTTTCTGTCTGTAGTAGAGCTGGCAAGAGATTTGTGGGGAAAGCTTTGAAATTACAGCGCTGTTTGTGAAGTCCTTCCCTCTGAGACGCCGAGATCGGTTTCTTTGTACTTTTAATGTGGGTTGCCTTTTGTTGGCATCACTCCTGGGAGAGTCAGCTGGATGTACAGCCTCTGTATTTTCAAGTTCTTTATTGGCAAAGTTTAATCCTCAGGCTATTCTCTAATACTCACTGGTAGCTAGCTCCATTTTTCACTTAAAGCTGGAAATAGAGGTGAAGTTTTGGTTTTCAGTGATCTCAGACCCCCTCAGAACTATACCAAGGTGTGTGTATTGTGTACTTTTGTTATCCATTTTGTGATAGGCAGTGTAAGGTGGCTGATAAGCATGTTAAAGCAAGCATCTGTTCCCCCTGCAGGATGAAAATAAACCTTATTATGAGGGCAGTATCAGCAGCATTCCCATTCCCATGAAAAGACTGTGGGAGTACTATGATTAGTTGTCTGAAGAGGTTTCAGGTGGTAAAGATTTTCTGACACTTGGGGAAGCGTTTGGCAAGGCACTGAATTTCAAGGTGTTGATTTTTAGCTAGAAATTCCCATGTTGTTGGTTGGTGAAAAAATAAGGGCAAAAGTTATTTGTGCCTGCACTTTTGTAACCCAGTATCAACAATTTTGATCCACCTATTTTGGCACGCTGCTGCAGGACTTAAATCTCTGGTTTAGTTTTCAAATACGCAGCAGCAACTTAGGGGCCTGCATCTCATTCTTGGAAGGGACTTTGGTATGAATGCTCTTTACCATCACTTGCCTCTCTAGGGGGGTGAGACTCAGAGGTTATTCTCAGCGTAGTGAAAGCTTTACCTCTTGTCTGGCCTGGGGAGGGAGACCATTGGTGTCACAATGAATTAATTCACTGCTAACAAGAATTTTGCCTGTGAGCATCCAGGGTAGCACATCTTTGGTCAAGGCTGTGCTTTTCCAGTGTGGGCAAAGTGGCATGCTGCTGGGCCCTCCAGTTTGCCCTGGTGGCATGGCAAGGCTTTGAGTCAATTTGTCACTGAATTGGGTCTGGATGCAGCAGACTGAGTGTGTGGGGCTCTGCAGAGCTGCTGGGTGGAAGCAGTGGCTAGTGACACTCAACCCTATCACTGCAAAGCCAGAGGAGGTGGCACTGAACATCAGCACAGGTTTAATTTAAAAATAGCATTTGATTCTGCTTCTATTTGTAGATTTTTTGCATTATACTCTTCTGTTTTGTTCTCCCTTTGTCCTTTTAACTGGACGTGTTCGAACCTCTGAGATGTGCCACTCCAAGGGAATTTGCAGTGAGCCTTTTTTAAAAATGAAAAGTAGAAGGTAGCTGCTGACAGTGCCCCTTCCACCCTGCATGCACACACAGCAGCAGGTGGAGCATCCTTTGACAGTGTGTTTGATGCCCAACCCAACTTCGCACTAAAGATCACACGAATCTGTTTATTGACTTCAGGCTGAGACGGATCACTCAGCTGGTGGCAACTTCATCCCTGCTACTCTGCAGCTTAAAAAGAGCTTTCTAAGGCTGCTGCATTTTATGGGCAGGAGTATCATACAGCATCCACTGAGCCTGGCTTGATCTCCCTTCAAATCACATGTTGGCTGCAGCACGAGTGAGATGCACACAGGTTTGTGTGTGATGGGATGTCTTGTATCTTTTCCAAGCTGAAGTCAGAACAAGCCTAAAGACCTCATGCGGATAAATTACTGGTTCAGGGTAGCTGTCTGCATGTACTGTGGCTTGGCATGTTCCTTGTTTTAGTGGAGGATTTTGTTTTGATAATTTGTTGTTTTGCAACTGGCTCCTGAGTGTTTAAAAAGGTATTTGGTTCTGGGATGCCCTGGCATCAGTACAAAGAACTCCCGGAGTCAGTGGGGCAGGATACAGTCTTAACAGCTGGAAATGAGGTTACACAGCTTTGCAATGTTTTGCAGCTTTCTTCACTGCACAGAACAGCTTATTTTTTTCTCATATCTCTTCTTTTTCCTTCCTCACATCGCAGCTGGCTTGGACAGCTGGACCTGGGATGCTTTGGGATGTAGGAGAGGAGGGAACTGGTGGTCATATCATCCAAAGCATTGCAGCAGGGGATGTATGGGGTGCCTGTTCCTTCACCTCTGAGCTTCAAGCTTTGACATTTCAAGCTGTCTGATTTTGTAATAAATTGTAATGGTCAAGGACATAATGTGAGGTCTTGAAGTAGATTGGATTTAAGCAGAAAAAAAAGAGTTTTAGTCTGAACCAAAGATCACAGCACCAGCAAGTTCCCTCCGGGTGTCTTGAGGCTTCGTCTTTATCAAAAACTGTGGGAGAGGTGCTGGCCTGGGAGAAGCTGCTCCCTCTGAAAGGGGAGGGCTGGGGCACAGCCCTTTCAACTGGGGCTGTGTTTGCAAATGAGCTTTACAGCTGAACTTCCTTCAGAGTTAAAGCAGCCTCACGCTCTGGATCCTTGCTGAGATTTGGATTTGTTTTACCTGAAGGATGCTAGAAGCTGGTGTGTGATAGAAACAGCAGACTTTTTGGTTTGGGCTGACCCCCCTGGCTTCTGAGGAGCCTGCAGAGAAGTGATATCCATGGCATGAACTACCTTTTTTCTTATTTAACTCAGTGCCTCCAGACGTGCCATTGCCCTGTACACTTACTGTGGAATGGGGAACTGCCTCTGGAATTCTCTGCTATAACTGCCCACACATCTTTCTTTTCCCAGAGAGATGAAACCCCTGAGCATCAGCCCCGCAGCTCCCTCGCTTGCTGCCCAGATTGCTGCAGCCTCCTGCAACCCCTATTAACATAGATGCTTTATTAGCAAAATACATTCTGGCCCATTTCCTTTCCCGAAGATTTTTATCCATGCTTAGACCCGCAGCTTTGCAACAGCGGAGTTGTGCTCACCAATATCCATCTCTCTGTGCTTTTTACGCTAAACCCTCTTTTGGCCTCATTATCCGTGACTGCAGTTTCCACTCAGACCTCCATCCGGGGTCATTCACCGGGCATCCTTCATCTTAACAGCGCTGAGTTTACTTCCAGTGACAGTAACCCCCGTGAGTGTTGCTGCCTTAAAACTAGAACTATCTCTCCCATTAGCAGTGCTGATGAATGAGCCAAGAACAAACCAGAAACTTAAAAGCAACCCTCTGCAAAGCAGAAATAGTGCCCAGAGCTGCCCGGGCGGAGCAGAGGTGTTTTGTTTTGTGCTGGAGAGGACGAGGGGCTGGGTTGCAATGAGTGGTTTGCTTCATTTTGAATTCTCTGTGTGGTGCTGTGAATGATAACATTTTTACATCTTATTGTAAAGTGGCTTTGAGGTACCAGGCATGAAAGATGCTAAATACATTTGGCTGGGAAAAAAATTCCAACAAACAATTGAGGCAGATTTTTCATCCATCTGCTGCATCAGTGCACCCCTCATTGCTGGGTCCTCTTTGCCTTGCCAGGCTACTGCAAAAAGAACTGGTGGCCTTTTCCATCCCTACCTGTTGTGTTGCCCTACTAATGAGCCCTCGAGGGCATGGAGCCTGCTTTCAGTAGGTGAAGTTTGCTGCTAACTGCATTATTCTTCCAAAGATTTGTTTAAGCAAGAGCAGGCTGGCTGCAGAAAGCTGTGCTAATAGCCTACAGCTACTTGGGCAGAGTTGTTTCTGTTTAAAAAGAAAAAGAAAACATAAAGCAAGGCAGCTGTTGGCAAATTTTGCAATTCTTTATGCACGTGTTTCTTTCTAACCTAATCACTTTTCACACCCAATTCTCTTCCATGCTATTGGCAAAGGTAGAGATGATGCTCTGAGCCAGTGACCTGGAGAGAACCACCCAGAGAGCCATGTGGTTATTGAGGATAACTTGGAGGTGACTGATGTGCTCTAAATTATGTCTTTCTAAAGCTTATTAATTCCTGGATTGCACATATTGATCTGTATCACTGTACAAATAAACTTCATGCTGCTGCTCTCCAGAGAGAGCCAGAGTGCAAGTATTTCTGTAGATACCCAACTCCCCGTGCTGATATTTAAGTCATCCATCCTCTGTCTCCTCCCTGAGGGACAGCCCAACAGCCATGGAGGGAAGGGCACTTGAGGGCAGTGGGAGCTGCAGGAGGTGATGCTGAGGTGGTTCTGATGAGCAGAATGGCACCATGAGCTCAGTGCAGGTGGGCCCAAAAGGGTTTGCCCAGAAGATGCTAAAAAACATCCAGGAAGCTCATCTCTGAGCCTTGCTTCATGCAATTCCCGCTGTTTGGAGACAGAAGGAAATTTAATAACTCTCCACCTGTAGATTTTGGTGCAAGATGTTTATCTTTTCCATGAGTTGGGGAAATGCCCAGCTTACAACTTGCAAGGTGAGTGGAGAGTAATGACAACAAACAAAAATGCGTTACAAGTGTTTAGCCAATTTTTTTTTTCCCATCTAATGATTCTCCTACCTCATTTTGGAATTGTTCTGTATCAGTTTATAGGAATTCACTTCTCATAATCAAATACTAGTCCTCTGTTTGATGCTGTTAATAAAGGTGTTGTGATAAAGTAGAATTAATTTAATTTCTGTCTGCAAACAGCCTATTATTGAATGAGTCCCTTTAATACGTTAATCAGACATAAAGCATTGTAACAAGGTTAAAAGTGCACACTGATTTCCATTATAAAGATATTCTCAATCAGGCAGAAACTAATCTAATGTTGTAAGTCATTCTGTAATTCAATTGTTCTAACCACAGTACATGTAAAAACAAGATGTCTTACAACAAAGTCTCAAAAAAGCCCTGCAGATATTTATATCTTTATAGAAAATAATGATTTACATTTCCAATAAGCCTTATTTGTCTTTGGGAAAAATGTAATTCCTTTATCGAGCAAAAATCTAATGGGAACCTTTTTACCTTGTTTGCCATGTTTTGGGTATATAATCTTGGTGCTGACCCTTTATTGGATTAGGTTAGGCCTGACTGTCAGGGAGAAATAGTTGCTATGGATCTGGTAGCATCAAAACTAAGAAAAAATCAACAGATGAAGTAAGAAAAAAGAGAAAAGAACACAAGGCCTTCCCAAGCCTCTTGTTGGCCTTGAATGGATTAATTTTGCCAGCAGCTAATCACTGCTGCATGGAGATATTTTTACCATTTTCCCTTAATGATAATTATTACACTTCTCTTTTAGGCTTTGACTGGGGAGGTCCATGGCATGGCCATGAGGAAAGCATCATGCCCCTCTTACCACAAGCTGGATGATGTGTGAGGTTGCTCTGAGCTTTGCTGGAAAACAAATGCTTGTAGTTTTTCTGCTGAAGAAATTCAGCAACTTAAGTGTTGAAATTATTTTGGAGTGTTTTGGTGCCTCCAGCCTTGTTGTCTTAGTAGAGACTGGAAAGAGAGTAGAGTTTGGAAAGAGAAAGGTGGATGGAGGGAGAAAGAAGTTGCTGCTGGGAGGATTATTCCTATCTGAAGATTAAAATAAGTAGGGTGATGGCCCTTTATAAGGGCTGATGAGTGGGTAAGAATGGTGAGTACCAAATCCTTTGGGGTAGGAACGGTTTCCATTCACCATAGGAAGGGAGAAGGGCATTTCATAGCAAAAAGTACTTAGTAGTGTAAAAACCTTTGGGATGGTTTCAGTATGAGCATTTATTGAAATATAAATCTGAAAAGCTGTGTGTACCTATGAGCATGGTCTGTGCAGGCTGCAAAATAGGCACTGCCTTTTACCTGCTTGTTTTGGTATCACCAGTTATAGCAGATTTAGTGGTAAGCCCTGTGAGCTCTATTTTAAATAAATATTACACCTGCTATTGGATTGCTGAAAGAGAGAGAGAACTAATTAAGGAGATGGGATATCATCAGTAAATTTTTCTTCCCTGAGATTTTATGAGCAGTAATTTGAAAAGAGTCATATTAAAGTCATTGAGGAACAAGTTAATGCTGCGTTTCTGAGAATATTGCTCTTCTACTCAAAGATTATATTAAAGAATAAACAGTGTACAGTAGCTAATTGCTAGCTGACACATTATAATGGCTTTATACTTCCAAAACTGAATCGGTCTGGTTTAAGGAAAAAGAAGGGGGGAAAAGTAATGCAGTAACTTTTAAATTATTTAATGAAGTATTTCTGAAAGAATAATTGAATCTGGGCTCGTGGCTGCGAAGGGGAAGAGAGACTGGTAGGTATTGACCACATTTGCGACCCAGCTGACACAGCTGCTGTTAAACACCCAGTTACAGGCTCTGACTCTGGCTTGTGTTCCAGACTGATGGCAGGTATCTGTTTTTCCTCTCTAAATTAAGCTGCTAGGAATTTATTTCTCTCGGATTGTTCCTTTCTGTAGTGCCGTAGGCACAAACACGGTGCAATATTAAAACCCACAGAAATCTGCCAAGGAAACCGATTAACCCGTGGAAGGAAAATAACAAGCACATGGCAATTGCCTGGAGCTGTCATGCTGCCCGGCTTTGCCCAGTGAGGGTTTTTTTAAGTTCTTGGTAAAAACTGGTGATCCCTCCAGCCAATTCCTTGTTTCTCAGTCTGTTTGGATAGAGTAGATTTAATTGCCTGCAATAGGAGGGTCTTCTAGGAACTCACAGCGGCAATTGTGTGTTAGACCATGCACAGAATGCAGCTGTGTAATTAAACTGTATTTAGCATCCTTAGCAGAAATGGGCTTTGCTACCTTGAGTTCAAATTTTCTGTCAGGTTAGCTGAATCAGTGCTAATGTTGAAATCAGCTGCTTGAGTTTGGAGCATCTTCAGCCTCCTCGGGGAATCAGTCCCAAAGGCAGAGCAGCAGCCTAGGGTCAGGAGCAGCCATGTCTCCCACCTCTGCTGTGCCACCTCATTAGCCATGAAGCATGCTGGGGGCTTGGGGCTTCACCAGGAGATGAACTCTGGGTACTGCCATGTTCTGCCCCTGGACCTGGGCTTTGATCAGTCTAACATGCTCTGGTTTCCTCTGGATTTTGCTTCCACATCTTCCCTTTTGCTCTGCTGTAACCTTCCAGGCAAGGCTGACTTCTTCCAAGAATAAAGTCTTAGTTTGGTTGTCTAAGAAATATCAGATTGCGCAGATCTAACTTAAAACCATAATGGTGCATTAGTATGCTACAGGGCCCTGTTCCAGGAAATGTCTCCACTTGGGAAAACTGCTTAAGTGTGTGCCAAAAATTAAGCAAATGTTTTTTTCTTGACTCCCCCAGTTGGTTGGCTGGGTTGGGTTTGAGCCCTGGCTGGGGCTCCAGCCACCCGCCCTGTGGTTTGCTGCCGAGGTCCAACCATCTGAACTGAAATACCAAATTTTGTGTTAAATATGGAATTAACAAAATGCTGGAGGGAAAGGCTTACTTGAGAAGTTGGGCTTTAATTATATATAATGGATTATAAAGGCAGAAGGAACAACTGTGATCATTTAGTCTGACTTCCTCTCTACCTATAAATAACAATAAACAGGCTTTCTCTGAAACACAAAGCTGCTTTCTTTGGTGGATTAAACACTCCATGCTGGGGATGCAAGAAAGAAGAAACATCTTGTTTGCATTATTTTATGTAGGTTTGAAAGAGCTCGACTCAAGCCGAGGTCACGGTTCCTTTGAGAGAAAGGGCATCCTGTGCTGGGAGAAGCTGGGTCAGCACAAGGGTCAGGACATGGTGGGACACTGGGTGGAGGTGCCTTGTGTGCTGCAGCATGTGTGTGGTACACTGGCCATCTCATCCTCCTGGGAACAAGGTGGCATGTCCTAATGGGAGCAGTGGTTGGAGCTGCAGTGGTTGTCTCTTTCCAGTTTAAGGCATGTGAACCCTGACACAGCAGAGGGAAGTGCAGGTGGAAATCATCCAGCTTCAGCAATGGGCACCAAGGATTGAAACCCATAAGAAGTCCCTTGTGCTCCCCACTGCTCTGCTGAGCTGGGGCACCCTCGTTGTTATGCAGTCTGTGGGGTAGGCTGACGATGTAACCACGCCACGTGTCAGACCTGCCAGCTCCTGTGTCAGCTCTGTCACATCGACACATGTGGCTGTGTGTGGAGCACATCCTCCTCCTTGCCCTGAGAACCAGTCCCATTGGTCCTCTCTGGGCCCTGTGTTTCTGCTGTGACACTGACCCTCTGCAGAGTATTTGGTGATCCTCTATATGAAGGATGGGAATTGGGATTTAGAACTAGATGATCTTCAAGGTCCCTTCCAACCCAAACCATTCTATGAAAAATTAAGTTATATTTGCTTTGAAAAATACCTCCTTAATGCCTCCATGGTTCTGTAGCAGTTTGAAGGACCTGGTCTTCAAACCAGGTGGTGATGGCCTTCAGCACAACCTGGTCTGGTGGCTGCAGCGGTCCCTGAGCATTTGTAGCACATGTTTGCAGCATGTGTTGGGCTTCACCGCAGGCACTGGTGTGACAGGCACTCTGTTATTTTAAGCATTAGTGTTTGTGTGCATTTTACACATTATAGCGTTGCATTATTTAAGGGTGATGCATTATTAAACGTTCTCCTCAGCACAGAGAGTAGGTCACTTCCTGCAATTCCTGTCTCTGCATGAGTGAGTTAGGATGCTGTCTCTTATGTAATCCTTGCAGTCTGAATAATGGAGATTGTAATACCATAGAGCTGATTAATAACAGTTAGTACTCCATTAATGAGGAATTTTGTTGGAGTGTTCATAGAAGACATCTGTGTTACCATACTCAGTTTGTTCTTTCTGCTTGAGTGCCTGGATCTAGAAGAACAATCATTACTTAGCTAATAATGATGTGCTTCCTAAAATAAAGGCTTGTAAATTCATTTTTATGCCCATAATTACATTTTTCTGCTGTGAGAAGAGTGAGGGAACTGGGAATTGTCTCTTTCCTATCTTCCTGACAAAATGTATATAATGATTAGAAGCGTATAATAAGAGTGTTTGTCCTAGCCAAATGTTTCTCCACTCCTGTTAATCAGCGTTCGTTCGAGAGCGTGGCGCTGTTTGTGGAAGGCGATGCAATCACTGGGGCAGTGTGGCAGATTTAAATCAGTAATAAAAGCCCTGGGGAAATTAACAAGACAAAACATTAACCACAGACTAAACATTAACATATATTAGCATTTTTATTACACCTGTAGAAATGGTAAATGCGCTTGGTTACTACTATTAAAAGTTTATGTTCTATCCCACATCATCACAATGTATATTTTGGTTTAAGCCCTTTAGAATTTAATTAAGCGGAATTCTGTAGCAGTGCTTGAGTAATAGACTTCAGGTTCACTTTTATGGTGACTTTGAAGATAAACGGGGCACAAATGCAATCTTTATAATGCTAATAACACTTGTGATGTGTAGTGGAGCAGGTTGTTAAATAGAATTGGGGGAAGAAGCACCAATTCAAGCAGCTGCCTTACTGAGGCTTTCAGCCTCACTGGTCAAAGTGGGTTCCATCACTGAAGGATGCTTGGGGTTTAGTTGGCACCAGCTGGTTCCTCCAAAGACAGCATGTCTGTGGTCTCTTGATGTTCTGTGCATACTGTAGCAAATCACCCTTTCAGAAGCTATGTTCAAATCAATTGTAATAGTTAATTTCTTTTCAGTTTAATGTGCGGCTTCTCCCAGAGGAAACTCACAAGTAGGTATAAAATGACTTATGTGAACTCCAGAGAGCAAAGGAGATTGCGGGAGGAAATCTTCAAAAATAAGGCCATCCCCTTGAGGGGAAAAAAATACTGTGTCTTCCTGGAGAATGAATCTATAAGCAGAAGAGTTCGTAGAGAAGACAAATGGAAACTCCATGCAAAGTTTAAGCAAAGGTCAAATCCAGCAAACTCTCCTTTAGAGCAGAGCGGAGCTCCTGGGCTGAATGAGAAGTGACAGCAGCAGGTATCCAGCAGTGTCTAATGCACTCTCTTCTTGACCAAGGAGAAGCTGATTAGCTACCTTTTTTTGTCTTTTTTTCTTTTTTTCTTCTAAACAATCTAGAAAATTACTTTAAAAATGTTCTTACTCTTAAAAGCAAAGGTCAGATTGGCACCGAGGATCACAGTGTGCTGCTTTCCAGTCCTTTAACCCCTGGATTTCCTTGCTGATGTGCAAGGTAAGATGTTTTTGCCCCGTGTGGCCGCACTGCCCCGTGCCTTGGTAGCAGAGTGGGTTCGTCAGGAGCCTCAGTGGTGTCAGCAATGCCATCCTGCACAGCCAGGCTGGAGGTGCCCTCCATCAGCTGCACAGAGGCTGTGATACTTTGCACAGAACCTGGTACTGTGGTCACTATTTCTTTGATAATTAACCCCAGTCGTCCCAGTTTCCATGGGCTGGCAGGTACCCACGTGGATCAGTGCTGTGCTCTACACCCGTGCGGCCAACTCAGCTGGAAGCAGCCGTGGGTGGTGGATCTGGTCCTGGCTGCTCGTAGTGCATTGTTCCCGTGCAGCCGCAGGTTCCCTGCAGTCCTCAGGCACCTCTTCTCTTAAATTAATGGGGGAAGCGTTAAAAGTGGGCTGATAGTGCTACTCCATTAGCCTTGTCCCTGTGCTCCTCTCAAATCCACGTTCCCTCTAAAGCAGAGCCATCACACGGCGTGCAGCTCCCGCGGGTGTTGGGAGCCAGCTGCTTCCCCATCGGGCACTGCCGGCCCCGGGCAGCCCCCGAGGAGCTCTGCCCGACCTGCGGGTGGTGTCTCCCTGTGGCAGGAATAAAGAAACGGAGCAAGGAGCAGTGGCCGTCAGAAGGCAGTGTTCCCCTCGTGGCCTGGGCCACACTTGCATGCAGGAGGCTAATTAAATCGGGTAATTAGTGAGTTTGTTAATGAGCTGGGGAGGGAAATTTTGCTTTGGCTGTTAGAGTGTCAGTGGCTTTGGGGGTTTGTAAAAGCTAAGGGCTTTGGGAAGGTTTTTCTTGCCTGATGTCCCTTTGCAGCAGTTTTTTGGTGGCCTGGCAGATTCTTTTAAAAACAAAGCTCAGCTCCTGTTGCCTAAAAACACACTGGCATTTGATTTACTTAGTCATTTTTATGTGGCCTGATGTGTCAAACTTCAGCCTATTCTGAATTAAGGTTGCACTGACTATACTTAAAATAAGGGCTGGTGTATATTTATGATCCCCCTGGTAGCGTGGGGAGCCCGAGGAGAAGAGCCAGTGGTTCTGTTCTGTTGATTTGCTTTGAATTTCACATTTGTATTTGTGTGGTGGGAGGAAACCACATATTAAACACTGCTGCTTGATACAAGTTTGGCACTTGGATTAGAAATGCTCCCTTCCTTTTGCTCTCCCTCTTGCAGACACACCACCATGCTAGGGAGCTGACTGCTGGAGCAAGCAATACCTGGACAGCTGAATCATCACACTTGTTTCTCCTCAAGGTCTGAGCTTGTGTCTGTCCCTTCTCCTGACTGCCCTACAGTAGCATTTTTCTTTACTTTTCGGAGCCTGCTTTAAAATGGCGGTGGTTAGGAAGAGACCGGGAAGCTGTGTTCGTGTGTTCCTGAGCCTTCAGTGCGGACTCAAAAAGAGGGAAAGATTGAAACAGGATTTCTAAGCTGTTGTCCTAGGACTGCTTGTGGCCCAGCAGACTTTGGCAGATGGCTTGTGAAATCCTTCCCTCCCCCAAAAAGCATACATGATGCTGCCCCTGCAAATGAGCAGGCAATCTGTAAGGTCTACTTTCGCTCACTTAACTTAAAGTTCAAATCTCAGCCGGGTTTTTGTTTGACTAAAAGGTGACAACCATTCCACTGTGACTTCACAAGATGGGCTGCAGGGTTGGGGTTTTTTCCTGAAAAGGTTAGTTGGTGCTTGAATAAATAAATAAGTAAAACCTTGGTGGAAAGTTTGCGCAGTGCATCCTTCTGCCCATAAAGATTTCATCTGCTGTCCCATGTCACAGCTAACACAATCCTGTTCATGGTTTCATCCCTCACAGGAGAGATGGCTGGACTCGGTGATCAATGGTTTGACTTGAGGATCAATGGGTTGAACTGGATGATTGTAGAGGTCTTTTCCAGCCTTATTGAGTCCATGAATCTTGAAGCCTGTGGTACCCAGATGCCAGCTGTGAGGACTCAGCTGAGCCGTGGCTCCTGCACAGGACTTGGGAGCAGAGAGGCTGAGCTCCCTCCAGTGCTGGGTGGGAGAACAAGCAGCCCCAGTTTGCTGGGCCCCTTTGCCGTTTGAAGAACACTCTTGGGTGGTGCCATTGTTTGCGCTGTCGATCCGACCCTCCCCTCCCATTCAGCACCTCTGTGCATCCTTGGGCCTTGATCCTGGACTTGCTCTTCCCTCAGGGTTTGATAGGTTTTGCCAGCTGAAAGCTGGGCTTTGGAAAGGGAATGGGGGGATTTTCACAGACCTGGGGAGAATCAAAGGGAGTAATCACAAAAGGCAGCTTAAAATATTCGACCTTTTCCCACTTCTGTACCTTATGTGTCTGTGCAGAGCATGGATGCAGCAATGCTGCTTTGTGGCATTGCTTCCTCTATACCCATGGTCCTGGAGCTTTTGTGTATCTTGTGTTTCCCTGGAGGAGGTTTCATGGCAGATCTCACCTCTGACTTGGGCAGAGGAAAAGCCCACAGACCGCTGAGCATCCAGGTGCTCTCCTGCTGGTCTGCCCTTTGCAGGGACAGTGGCACCAGCCAGTATAGAGAGAGAATGGGACATCCAGACCCATTCTGCACTGGGGGCAGTCTCATATCCCAAATGCCCTTCTCCAGGTCTCCTGCTGTCCTGTGATTTCCTCCTATTCCTGTCTGCTTGCATCAGGGGACTACCTGTAAATGTTATGAGAGGGATGAGTGCTAAAGGAAAGCCCAAAGGGCAAAGAAAACAGCCCAAAATGTGGTCCATTTTCTGAATCCCTTCCTCCCTCTGTTTTTGAAGCCTGCCAAGTGATCTAGGGAGGGCAGTAGAGCTGATACATTCTTCTGCAAAACTTGGTTTTGGCAAGGCAGAGAGGAGACACAGCCAAGGGAGGACAGAAGAGGAAAAACCAGGTAAGATGCTGCAGAAGACACTCCCCTGGCAGCTGCAGGAGGAACTGCTTTGGCAGAGGAAACTGCAGGTGCAGAAGGACCGGTGGCAGCATTTCTTCCCACCATGCTGTGAACCAGAAACTGCAGTGCCCAGCTCCCAGGAGGTTTCTGTTCTACTCTTTGTTGTATGGCAGCCTGAGCAAACAAACTGTGCTGCTCTTGATAATGAAAGAGGTGACATTACTAATTTATTTGCCCACCCAAATGTGGATGTAATAGAACAGAATTAATCTCTTCTCTTTACACATCAGATGCTTGTAGCTTTGGGCAGCGGGCGTGCTTTTAACCTCTGGTGTGCAGCTAACTGGGAGTTCAGCTGATTGCCTTGATTTGGTGTGGCATGGAGATAAATGAGGTGCTGCAACAAATGGGAATTTTATGGGTGTATGGTTGGTCCCAAGCCTGGATGTGGGTGCTGGGATGAGGCTCAGAGAAAGTGAGGGTGGTGTTAACTGTGGTGCCTTCATGGTCCCAGCAATGAGCCAAGCTCCTTTTACAACCCAGCATGGATGAGTCCTGCAGAGCATCACAGGGTGGATCAAAAGGAGACTTTCACAGTGGCAGTGGTGCCACAGGGGGACAGATGTCCCTTGGTAGTCTCCCAGAGAAGGAAGTAGTGGTGAACCCATCCACAGAAGGGACTGCAGCAGTGGCTGCTGCTGGGTGAGTCTTGGGACAGTGGCCATGTGAGAGAGCTCTAACGAGGTGCTTTGGATTCCTTCCCTTGCTGCTGCAGCCTGTTCCCGAATCATCTGTATGCTAATGAGCTAATCTGTGCCATTAGCAGAGCCCTGTTAATCAGGGCCTCCCATGACATGACTGGGCTGTGGCCCCAATGCTGGCTGTATTTTAGGACCTGGGTTTTTTAATTAGTAGTGATGTGTATGATGCTCATCCCTGGGCATCTGCAGTGCAGTCTGTGCAGATGCTGAGCTGCCTCAAGATGCAGAACCAGGGTCTTAGGATTTTCCTTCAGAGGGGAGGTCTTTCCTAAAAGTCCGACTAGAGAAGTAGAGCGCACAGCCTTGAGATGCTGCGGCATTCAGGAAGGAAGGAACAGGGAACATCTCAAGCCCCCTCCTGTCAGCCTAAGTTTAGCCTGACACAGGAAGATTTGCCTGTCACACCTGCAGCTCAGTGGTTTTGATAGCCACAGGAGCACTTCGGTGCCCCGACATTTTGCCTGCATTCCTTCCCAGGGGGTGGGTATTTGTACAAAAGCCAGGTTGTATCCTTAGGACAGCAGTTTGCTTTCAGGTGCTTGCTGAGTTATGAGCAAGATGGGGATGACAGGATGATAGCAGCTCATGTGCCGGTGTGCATCTCAGCTGTTTTCCTGCAGTCCCAGCACTTCCTCACACTGCTCTGTTTGTGTTTTCCAGATCAGCCGGTTATGTGGCCACGCTCAGCAGAGGCAGATTCGATCAGCCAATTATCCAGAAGACTTTTTCATTGACAAGAAGGTCCTGAAAGTGACTCACATCGAGCAAGAAGAAACTTTGTCGAGCAGGAGGAGGTGAGAATGCTCAGGCTGAGCGTGGTGCCTGCTGGATAGGCTGCAGGAGCAGCCACCATATGGAATGGCCCTCTGGAAGCAGATGCTCCTTATTTCCCTTACCCATAAACCTGGTTTTGCCTCTGAGCATCAGAGCTGCTCTGTGGCGGGCTCTGAAGTGCAGTGAGGTGTCTATAGGGGTTTTCTCACCTAGTGCACCCAGGTTAATACACCAAATGCCTTGTCTGGGTTTCTTGGGCACTGCTATAGTGCCTGAAATACTCACAGGTGTAGTTATAGAAAGAAATGGTCACTCCAGCCTGAATCATTATGTTACACTATGTGTAGGTAAGGGGAATTCATTTCATGCTTTTTGTGTAGTGTTTTATGGTAGTCCAGAGATGTTAACAGCCTTTTACTGAATATTTTCAAAGGAAGCAGGTGCCCCCACTGCTGGCACTGCACCCTGTGCTTCCTTCCCTGTGTAAGCAGGAGCTGTAATCAAGTGGGCTCACACTGATGTGTCAGGGAGCAGCATCTCCCCTCTGGATCTGAAAGCACACCCAGAGATACACAGTGCCTTTACTTCTGTCTTGAATAAAAGAAAAATTCCTTTCGGAAGAGAAACAAGCAAGCTTGGCAATTTTAAAAACTGGCGGCAGACTAAGTTGGGTGGATTTCTCTCTGAAGACTAACAGGGCCACATTCTTGATACAGTTCCCATGAGATACAGCACCAGGGCTTGCATTCCTCCGTTGTCTCAACATGTCGGAGGTTACACAGCCCAGACTCTGACAGAGATGTCCTTTGAAGACTCCTAAGTCTAATGAAATCTGCTGAGATGAATTACATGGGTTCAAACCTGCAGATATGGAGGAGTTCCTCCCTTCCCTACCCCTCCCTGCCCTGCAGGGAGTTCTGCTCCCCAGGAAAGTTTCCTTCCGCCTGTTCCCCCCAGCTCTGCTGGGGTTTGTGGAAGAGAAGCAAGGCAGTGCCTAGGATGTAAGGAGCTGAGTGCCATGGGCAATGAGGCTTGGCCTGCTTGGGGTTTGCCACAACTGATGATCCAGGTCTCACCTCATTTTGGCTTTCCAAATGGTGTTGGCTGGACCTCCGCTCCACTGTTAGGCCAGTGCAGGGGATGGATGTAGGAAGTGGTTCACGCAGGAGGTGATCACCTGAAGCATCCCTTCGATTTGTGCAGGGGGCTGTGGGCTGAATTCCCACCCTTTGGAGGGGCTTTGACTCATCAGACAAAGCCTTGTTCATTTGCATGGGCAGCAACAGACGGGTTGATGCCTTCTATGCCTGGGCAGCATGTGCTGTGGTGGTCAGAGGCAGGACTTGAGTGACCCTCTTCCTCCATGGGCTGCGGCCCTCCCTGCGGGGGCTGTGTCAGCCCCACCACGGCAGGAACGGGCTCCTCGGCAGCGAAAAGGCAGCGTACAGCACAGGCTCCCTTCTCCTTGTGTCGCCTGCCCCCAGCTGGCTGTCGCGGGTTCTGGAGAGGGAACCCCACGGAATCCCAAAGCAAGGAGGGATGGAAGGAGCTGGGCACCCCTCTGCGCACCAAACTGCCCAAGATTGCAGGGCAGCTCCCCACAGCAGGGCATGGACAACCCCCCTCTACAGCACCCGGGGGATGCCCCTGAGAGTGCTCCCTGCTCCAGGTGCTAATTCCTCATTATCCCTCCCAGGGAGCAAGGAGGCTGAGAAATAACCCCTTGCCATAGGGGGAAATGCGCTGAAACGAAACAAGATGACTGTGAGGCCAAGTCTTACAGTCTCCAGTCCCAGCTATTCGTATTACCTTGCTTTTGGTTCTATTAACCTAATTAAATCTCTCACTATTCCCTGGTGACAGCTGCTGAATGTCCCTGAGGGGTCAGACCTGGGCTGGGGGATGTCACAGCCCACTCCCAGAGCCTCTGTCGCCTCTCTGGCAACATCAGAGATCCCATGGTCAGCCTGTATTCTGGTACTCTGGACCACTGCTGCAGGTGACCAGCTGGAGATCCTTCTTGCTGAGAGGGGAGGGCACAGGGTTGGGATGCAGCCTGATTCACATCCCCTCTGTGTGGTGCAAGCAGTGCTCCTGCAGCTCCTCCTGCCTTCCTGTGACCGAGCCATTTTGGTGAGTGTAACCTGCCCCTTTGAATGTGGACTGTGACCCCATGGCCAGCCCAGTGCATCCCTTGAAATTGTGTACTTTCAATGGTGCAGCATCAAACACAGCCTTACCCACGTGTACAAATCTGTGCTGAGAGTGTCAGCTCTGGTCTACCACCAAAAATGCCGCCTGCCCTTGCAGCAATGCTGGATGGCCAATGTAGGCCAGACAAAGCCCCTGAAGGGCCTCTCTTGCCTTCTGCAAAGCAGAGGGGACGCTACAGCCTGAGCTCTTGCTGCTCAGGTGTACCCCATGGATGCATGGCCTGAGCCAGTGGCACCTCTGCTTAGGTGCTGTGAGAGTGCAGAGACTGTGTCTGGCTTTTACCTTGTGCATAGTTGGGCTGAGGTTCTGCAGCCCCCACATCCCTCCCCATCATCAGCAGTTTTGCCCTGGGAAACATGAGTTCAGCCTTCGACTGAGTAACATCAAGGAAAATCACAAAAAACTACTTGGGGTCAGAAATAAAACTGAAGCTTCGTGGTTTTATTGCACCTAGCTGCTTTAATGTTGTGTTTGTGTGACTACCTTCACTGGTTAAAATGCACCAACCTCATCTTCTCTTCTTCTGTTGACTGAGCACCCTTTTCCCTCCCTTTCTTGCAGGGAACTGATTGCAAAGCTGAAGTCCCACAGCAGTTTTTACAGCAGCTTGCCAGAGTACATCTGCAACCACAGCTCTGCTGTTCAGAACGACACCCTTTGCTGGAATGGACAAGAAGTAGTGGAGAGGTGAATCACATCTCCCTTGCCCTCCCTCTCCCCAGTACTGCTTATCTTTCGTTAACCAGGCACAAGAGCAGTCTGTGACCAGGACGTGACTTGCTCCCTTAAGGACCTTGTGCAGAGCAAGTGTCCAGCTGTGCTGCAGCTCAGATGGATGTGCAAGATCTGCACAGGTAGAAGTGGTTGTGTGCTGCCCTCCACTGAGTTTTCCACTTAGTGAAAACCCTGCATCTGTGATGGGATTTGGTCAGGGTGGGCCAGAGACAGGAACACAGCAGCAGTTTGACACAGCCCTGCTCCCGTGGGAGAGTGCACCACAGTCCAGAGATGGTTCCTCTGGAGCAGCAGTAAGGGCACTGCCCCCAGGCACTGCACAGGGTGGGGATGTCCCCAGCCAGGCTCCAAGCAGTGGTAGCAGGACACCTGTGGTTGGCATCCCCTGCCCCATCCAGGGGGAGTCAAGGAAGACTCCCTTGTTGGATTTCTCTTTTCTATGGCTCTCAGCTGGAGGAAGTGAAAACCACTGAACTCTGGTGGTGTCACTGCTGCCCCCTGACCACCTCCCAACACCAAGTCCTGGCTGTTGTCTCTGGATGGAGCCATTCCCACCAAGGTCCAGCTTGTGCTGTGGCTACTTTGCCCTGCCCCACTTGCCATTTCGGAGGATACACTGGTGGTAATTGAGGTTAACAGAGACAGGCACGTGCAGGATTCATACCATAAAGAGGAAGGAAGTGTTAATAGAAATGGAGATTTTTCTTACAAAAAAAGCCCCATGGGAATGTTAAATAATGTGGAAATAGTACTTGGAAATGTTTTTTATAATTATGCATAAATCTCCTCTAATCACCCTACTTTGCAAAGCATCCTTTGCTATTAAGTAGTTTGCATAAGAGAAGAAATAGAAGTAAAATCAGGAAGTGATGAAACGTTGAGATATTAATTATGACTTCTTGATCAGTAACTTCAGGTGGTAATTAGCTTGTACTTGCAATACTGACCTGAAACACTGAATAGACCAAAATAGCATCAAACTATTTTGAAAAAAAATTACTCGACATCTAGGATCACACGCTTAGTAAAATGTACTTATGTTGCCTAAGGAAAAATGTGTCCTCTATTGGCACTTATTTCTGGAAAATCTTGAGTTTCCATGCCTAACTGAGAAGTTCAATTGGAAAGAAAAAGATTATTTCAATATTGTCTCACTGATAGATCATTAAAACTTCTAAAGCAGGGCTATAAACACTGCAGCTCTGGAGAGGGGGACCTAGGGTGAATTGTTGGCTTATGACAGTTCACTGGGGTCACAGCCAGTGGCCCTGGTCCAGGTCCTGCTGACGCCACAGCTGGGTGAAGTGGTAGCAATGGAAGAGTGCTGAATCCAGATCCTCCTGCAAATATAAGTTCAGAGCTGTTTGCAGATTAAACATGACTTCAGGTGATAGATGGCCTTTAGCTTTCTGCTGAGAATACCAGGGGACTGTCATAGGCAGAGATGCCCCCCTGGGTCTCTGCTGCAATGCTGTGGTGGTAGCACCATATGGCAAGTGACACAGGTGCCATGGTGTGCAGGGGGGCAAGGCAGGGAGAGGATAAAGTCTGTGTGCATGAAGGGGGCACCAAGATTTCAGCCCCTGGCTGTTGAGTTAAGGATTAAATTCTCTACTGTGCTTGAAGAGCGTGTGCCTTTCCACTCCTCTCCTTGCCCCCTCTGATCTATTGCACAGATGTCACCACCTCTGAGCTCCTTTGAAATATTAGTGACAGTTCCCTTGCAGGCAGACATTAGAGATTTTTGCTGTAAGCAGGGACATCTCAGCTAAATAAAGCTGAGCTAAGACAATGGTCAAGAGTTCTCTTCTCCCAGGACCCATTTGCAGAATGTTTCAAATAGAAGCAAACATGTGGTTAAAATGATCTTTATACTGGCTGCTTCACGTCCTTGGACTTCCCAGCTTGGCATCTCTTTCAGTGTCTGGGAGGATTCCTGAAAATCAGGATCATTTAAGGTAACGGTGCTTGAGTACCCCAAGCTGCCAGTTCCTTTATTTCAGTGTTTTCCCCAAGAGGGAGCCAAGCAGCTGTTCATGGTGTAGCAGCTCCTACTCAAGCTGCTCTGACAATGTGCGTTATGTACTGGAGCAATTCTATTCTCCTGCTGGACTGGTGGTATTTGTTGGTCATCAGACTCCATCTTGCCACTTTTTGCAAGAAATTTGGTGTGGTTTGAGTATCTAGTATTAATTTCAGGATGCTGTCCTGGTACTTGTCCCACATATGTGGTGGCTGCCAGAAAGAAGGATGGTGGAGACATGGTGGGATGGTTCCAGGGGCTGGAGTGTTGGCATGGAAGGATACAGGCTCTTTGAAAGGACAAGCAGGAGAGACAAGGATGGGGTGTCTATGTCAGTGACCAGCTGGAGTGCCTGGAGTTCCACCTGGGCATGCATGAGGAGCTGACCAAGAGCTACTGGGTCAGGATTAAAGAGACATGTGATGTTGTAGTCTAGCTCTGCTTCAGGCCACCCAACCTGGAAGGCTGGGTGGATGAGGCCCTTTATAGATAAGACACGAGCAGCCTCACATTCACGAGTCCTGGCCCTCATCAGCGACCTCAACTCTGGCATCAGTTGGAGGGACAACACTGCAGGGCATGAGCAATCCCTGGGTTCCGGGATAAACGAGAAAGCTCCTGCTGAACCTGCTGATCAGGTGAAGACCCGGGCAGAGTGATGCTTGGGTGGATTCCATGCTTCTGTGTGTTTCCATGTCTGGTGCTGTGTGGGCAATGGATAAAACTATTCGAGCATTGTTGTCTCTGTGAGCTCAGTGTGACCATGTGTATGAGCATGTCTAGGATTTGATTGTGTTCTTGTAGGGATCGTGGCTATTTACCTTTTGCATTTCTAATGTAATACCTCAGTGTTCATTAAGTCAGAAAAGAGCCCTACTGATTTATCCATTTCCAGACCTCCCTGTCATGATAAAATTTGTTAGTCATTCTAAGCCCTTTTCCTATAACACGTTAAATCAAGCCTGGAATAGCAACTTCACAGCCCTTGCCAGTGTGCTCAAGTACTGGATAATACCAGCAATGTGTATCCTGTTACTGGATGCAAACAGTCCCTTCTGCACCCTGCAGCCCTCCTCCTGTGGTTTTTCTGGCTTGGTATTTACTCTTTCCTGTTTATCCCAGTGCTTTGTTATCCGCAGGCAATGAGAGTGTCCTTCCTCCCCATGGACTGGATGTGCCCAACGTCTTTCCACTGGGTCTCACTTCCCAGTTTGAGCCTTCAACCATCCTCTCTTTCCTCCTCTGCCCTGACTGAAGGTGGCATGTTTGGGGCTCCAGTGCAATGCAACTGGCTGGGATGTTTTATCCTGCTTTTAATCCCTCATTTTTCTTTACTGAGTCTTACTTTGTGATCCTTTATGATCATTTGCTTTTACATGTTGGACCATCTAATGGCAAGAATTCATCCTCCTTCCCGAGGTTTGATCTGTGGGTTAATAGTTTGATTGTCATCCCTATTGTGGATTTAGGACATGGTGCCTTGAAATAACTGCTTGCAAACAGTGGGAGCCACACAAGAAAGGCTGATTTTTCTGTAATGCAGAACAGCACCTCGTGTCTTTCGCTGCGCTTTTGCGTGGTTGAAGAACATAAGCCGAGGTGGGAAGAAAAAATAAAAGGCAACACATTACTGCTTTTCACACTTTTCAGAGTGTGCAAAAACACACTGTGCTTTTGTGGGATGCCACAAAGGTTCACAGCAAAAGCCACAAGTGGCACATTTCACCACTTACAAAGAGCTTGTTGAGGGGTCACAGTGTTTGGTGTTTGTGGTAGATGGGGACCAGACCTGCTGGATCTTCCTCTGTGCATCCCTGTGCACATCTTTGCAGCTTTCCTGGGCTCAGTTCCAGGCACTTTCCTGAGACGGACATGGAGGCAGGGTGGGTGTGCAACAGCTTAAACCTGCCTAAGCGAGGGTTTCTCTGATGCCCCTCCTTTCCTCTGTCTTCATGCCCCATCCTCTCACCACACCTCCCGCTGGTGGTGGTAGGTGGTGAAATGTTGTCCAGCCTCTCTTATCTCTCTTATCTCCATCCAAAGTAGAGAAAAAACAGAGGTCGATTCTTATCACCGAAGTCCGGAGTGAGTAATTAGCTCATTTAAAGCCTTCAGCTTAAGTCAAGTAGGTGTTGAGGTATCAAACTCACCTCAGTTTCTATGGGAGCTCAGCATTGGAATCTCAAAGGTGATTTGAACTTTATGTATAGTATCAGGGTTTTGCAGCATTTAATACTAAAACCCCATTAAAATCTAGATTCTCAGAGTTTAATAATCTGCTTACATGAGTATATTCTTTTCAAGCTGTTCTGAATAGAATGACAGCAACATCTGCCCACTGCAAAACTTGTAAGCACATTAAGCATTACTGTTAGATACTGCCATTTCTAAAATTCTCAAGACAAATGCGTACATTAATCTAAATCACCAGCATAACTCTTGTTTTCTTTGTACCAATTCAAAATTAATATATTTTTAGCACCTTGCCAGATTCTCTTCTTCAAGCTAGAAGTCTCAAATTTCCCTGCTGTTGCCAGCATAACTGTGGTTTGTTTTAATCATACAAATCATAAACAACAAAAGCACAATTGGAAGCAAGACAGAAAAATGAGATTCTGTAATTGGAACAAAGGAAATTCCATGCCAGCAATAACCCTTTAGCTTGTGAAGGGTTTGGTTATTTCTGGCAGTGTTGCAAAATATCTGGTACAATGGAATCCCCAAAGAGGAGGCTGTATAACTTTTCAAGCCCATAAAACAGAGCTTTGTAGCAAGTATAAGCTATAATGAAAGGATAGTAGGCAAATTCAGAGGGTTATTGAGTGGCCATGATTGTTTCCAGAGTATTTCAGAAATGAAGAACACGAATCTTCCTCTATTAATCCTGCTGCTTGGTCTCAGGTTTAGCCAATTTTTCCATAATCTATTTGTCTTGAACTGAAATAAGAATAGAGGGAGACTTCAGGCTGTAAAAACTCTCATTGTTTTGCTATGAATATTACAGTTCTTGCTGTTCCTTCTGAAGTCCCATTTCCCAGAGCCGGGTGATTACCTGAGACCTCACATTTATGACCAAGCCATCATCTGCAGCACACTCACTGGCTGCAGAGCTTTGTGTGGGGCAACTAGGAAGAAGCAGTACTTCTCTTGGCAGGGAACTGACACAGCAGGATCTGAGGGGGCTCTCAGAGGCTTCAAGGTGTTGATATTTGGAAATCCAGCAGAAACTGGTTCCTTTTTAGTTAGGTGAGAACACTCCCCACTGAGAGTGTTGGATCCCCCTGGCTGCTTTTGAAGCAGCTTGTTTGGAGCTACTGGTGGTGTAAATTGACTGCGGCATCACGAGCTCTGCAGTGACTGCAAGGACTCCCTGCAAGCAAGCAAGCAAGCAGACAAAGCCAGGAAGGCACCTGAGAGCCATGCACCCCACCTCTCTCCTGCCACTTGCCATGTAACAGATGCCTGCATATGGTCATGGGACGGTGGGGACACACACCCCATGTGGAAGAGAACAGCTGGGGTGGACCTGCACCCCACAACCAGCCCATGTCTGGGATGGGGTATGACTGGCCAGATGTCTCTGGACAATCTGTCTTTAGAGAGGAAACTATCAGGGAAAGAAGTTGTCACCTCTTTACGGAGGCTTGTGGGCACATCCAGGAGTTACACCCTGGCTTCAGGGAAGGATGAGTGGGTTGGAAACAGCTTTTCAAGCCTTTTGGCCCCCATTGCTTCCACTGCTGATGTGACACTGAGGTTGTCACACTAAACCAGAAATTAGCAGGGCCAGAGGGTAAAATGTTGGCTTCACCACTGCACCCACCTTTATTGACCCGTGAAAACCAGCTGGAGGTAAGAGCTGGGTTCCTGTCAGGAGTGTGGGGGGCAAAACTTTTCTTCCCTTTCTCCCCTTTTCCATCTCTTCTGCCTCCTATGTGGTGAGGACTCGGTGTCACCAGTCCACATGATCTGTAGTAAGTCAAGTCTTGAAATGCAGAGCAGCTTTGGAGGTCTGGGGGAATGTTGCTCTCTCAAACTCAGTTATTAACTCTCGTGCAATGAAGCCTCTGTGTTATGTTATGTCTGTGTTGTGTTTGTCCCCCACCCACTCTCTCTGACAAATATAATTCAGTGAACACAGACAGTAGAGAGAGAGCCTGTAAGGGATACTGTGCTGTTTAAAATGGAGAGGCGTTTGAATAAATAATTTGCAACTGGAAGGCAGGCATAAATTAATTGTTATTTGAATGACATACTTACTTTCCTTCTTCTAAAAGGTGTAATTCTTTATGTTTGACTTTCAGGATTACTTTCTCCTAATCACATGTCAGGCATTACAGTAACTTATCTCAAAGCCTAGCAGGGCCGAGTAGGATGAACACACATTTTGCACTCATTGCCATGTATTTAAATAACATTTGTCATCTTGTCTTCTTTGCTCTGAAATGAAAGCTTGGAATGAGCTGCATTTGGACTGGAAAGACCAAACATTCACAGGAGACATTTATGGATGGTGGAGAGGAAAGGAGAGGAAAGTCCCTCAGTTTGACAGCATACTTGGGCATTTATGCCTGGTGGATGAGAAGAAGCAGGAAGGGTCTGCAGTTGTACTGTCCCTACAGAAAACTTCAGATCATTGGTGTTTTCCTAAGGTGGTTGTCTTTAAAGTGATTTTTAATGAGGGCTGCTTATAAGCACATTTTACAATGTGACATTTGTTTTTGGAAAATACCATGTTCCCAGCAAGAGCCCATAGCCAGGGAGCCCAGGAAAGGAGATGCTGCTGACTGACGTTGAGACACGTCAAAGAGAAAAGTATTTTGGGCTTTGCTTATGAAGTGTGAGCCAGACCATGCTCATGTTGCAACACTGATACCCCACTGGCACAGAGACCCCCGGGGACTGGGGTGGGGGACTTTATTCCACTGTGCATATTTGCTGTTCCGTGCTGATATTAATCACCATGGCAGAGGCACGTGATGGGTTTCATGAAGTGGCACAAGTGTCCTGCACAAGGGGCTGTTTTATCGGCATGAGTTGGAAACTGCTCAAGATGGCTCAGAGATTTCTCCTTTTCTGCACTGACTGGAGAACATGGGAGGGAGGTGATGCTTTGGCTTTGTTTTGCCTGCGAGCCTACCAACCCTTCAGCTTGGGGGGGATGCAGAGGAACCTGCCTGGGTACTGTCCTGGGACCCCCATCCTCCAGCTTGTTGGGGGCTGCAAAGGCATCTCTCTGCCATATTAAGGCCTTGCTGCTTGGCCCGGGCTGCAGGGAGGGGTGCCAGCTGCCTTTTCCAGCTTCTCTGGCATTTCAGGAATGCAGGTTGCTCACTGAAGCTACATTTCAAAGCTTTTAACCCTTTGGTTGCCTGCATCCCACACGCCTGAATGTGGCCACAAGGCTGGTGCTGGGGCAGAGAGTGGCACAGGTGAGGGGAACTGGTGCCCTCCTTGTACCTGAGCACACCAGGAGGTCTCAGCTTGGCAGCACAGAGGAAGTGTCCCCCAAAGCACCCAAATCACACAGGACCATGTCTCTGGCTGGTGGGATGTCGTGGGTCCCCGTGCATCTCCTGTTTTGCAGTTCATGCTCAAAGATGTGCAGCTTGCAGGGCCCATTGCCTTGCTGCTTCAAATGACTTGTGTAATGATGCAAATGGTTCATTTTGGGTTGGCTACGTACCTTGTATCTGGCCAGGTGGGAAGCACCAGGAGGTGACAGTCCATTTCTCCAACACTGCTGTTTTAGAGAGAGATCCCTCTGCAAATGCTTTCAGGTTTGCTTCCTTCTCTAGTAGACTTTTTCCCCTGAGAAGGCTGATCTGAGGTCCTCACCACCGCAGCAGAACCTTCTGGAGAAGAGTTTCAGTCTCTGGACATGGAATTATAGTATAGTACTGCTGTAGTACTGTGTTCCTCCCCCCTGTACTACGTTGTGTAGGCTACAGAAATCCTCTCTGGCAGCCATTGCGTGGATTTCAGAAGGGATTTCGCCCACTCAAACCCAAGCTATTGTGTTTCTTTGTATCAAACTGTTTAAGAGAGATACTGTATTAATTTAGGCATGCACCAAGTGGGCTTGGTTCTGCTCTTGCTAAAACCTGTACGAGTTTCCTGATTAAATCTCTGAAACCACAGGAGACCTTTCAGCAATGTACTTTTGAGTTCCACCAGTGTTTTAAATTAAATTTACAGTGATACCAAAGATAGCAATTTCCCTGTCATCTAAAAGCTCACGTGTGCTGTGGATGTTTACATCCAGTCTCCAGATGTGTTTGTCGGGGCAGCACGGTGGCGTTAAGAGGCTGTGTGACTAATAAACAGCAGGATTAATGTCTCGCTGCTCCCCAGTGCTTTATCCCCCTGCAAAAAGTTCAGCCCGAGTTTCAGCAGAGCCGGGCAGGTCTGTGCTTGCGGCAGCAGCCTCTTCCCACGAGATGGTGCTCGGAGCATGCACGGCTGTGCCCGGGAGCGCACGGGCTGCTGCAGGCTGGCCCCCGGCTGGCCCCCTCCTCCCAGTCACTAAGCTGTCAGCCTACAGCGACCCTCCAGCTGCACGTGTGGGAGGGCTTTCCCGAGCTGCGAGCGATTGTGTCTCAGGTATATCCACGTTTTGTGCTTCCCAAGATAACGCGACTATTAAAAAAACCCCCGAGTTTTGCAAAATGCTGAGTCCTAACGGGAGGCCCCAGCACGGGGACAGGGTGTTGGGGTGCAGAGCAGAGCTGTCGATCCGGTGCTGCGCTGGTGCCGAAGTGCAGGGGGTGGGATGGTTGTGCAGGCAGCTGCCCTCGTGTTCAGGAGCTGGTGGGGCTTGGGACACCATCCCCAAGTTGATGTCTCTGCTTTGCAGCGATGCCTGTACCCGGGCAAGCTGCTTATGCCTGGAAAAGGAATGTACGAACGCATGTGCTCCTGTGTTGTAGGCACAAACACTTCCCTTCTCCTGTCCTTTTTCCCCTGTCATCTCTTCTGTGCAGCGTCTTGCAGGGTTGTCAGCCGTTAATGGAGATGCATATGGGGAGTGCCTAGTGCTGGGGACCCAGCTGGAGGTGCAGAAAGCTCCTGTACATGGAACTCCTGCTCTGAGATAGCCTTGGAGTGGAAATCTGCCTCAGTTCTGTATTTTAAACTATGTGAGTATTTCAGGTCGGGGCAGATTGCTGCTGCACCAGTATAGATCTGGGGTTGCCTTTGCATCCCCACATGTCTGAGTAGATCTTATCCCTAGTTTAGAGTTTAAGCAGAGTTTAAGCCAAGCCCGTGAGTATCCCCAAGTCCCTCAGTGTGCCCTGATAGCTCTTGTGACCAAATGTCCACATGCCTCTTGCTTTCTACCCTAGCAAAGCATCCTCTCTGAGTTACCCCCACCATCCCTCCTGTCTCCCTCCCCTTCTATAAATGCCTGCTGAAGTCCCTCTTTCTCCCCAAAACCCATATGAAATAGGCTGAGTGTCATTGTCTGAGCTTGCCTGGCAGCATGGGGATGGAGGATTAGCTGGGCAGGGGAGCAGGGAGCTGACAGACCGGGAGGCAGCCACTAGGGCTGGTGCTGGGAGCTGGGTAAAAACATGATGTGTAGGAGATGAATGCAGAAAGGAAAACTCATGGTGTTTATTCATGGCACTGGAAAAACAGATGTACAGTAAAGCAGAGTGATGCTGGTGTTATCTTGGCGATCTCACTTTCGGAGGCTGTGCTGGGGTTTGGTAGTGCCTGTTCTGGCTGCCAGTTCTTGGAGGTGAGGACTTGTTTTGTGCTTGTGGAGCACCACAGCCCATCACTGGGGCTGTGATGAATGGCAACAGCCCAGAGCTTGAGAAGGCGCCGGTGTGCTCCGTGCCACTGCTGTGGCTGCCAGATGGCAGCGGTGGCAGCCGACTGCTCTGGCCCACACCTGAGTTTTGAGTTTGGTGCTTGTCTTACGCTGAAGCATCATCAGCTGTTACCCAGGTCCTGAGTGTAGGAACGTGTTCCTCCAAAGGCAACTGTGCAGCAGTTCTGTCCCTCTTTCCCTCCCTTTTGTCACTCTGGTGAGCTTTGTCATTCCATAAATCTTGCAGCAAGTGAATATATATTTCTTTCCTAATTGCTGATGAAAAAGCTGAGTGCAGGCTTGGCCACCCTCCTCTGCAGAGTTGCCCTGGCAGTTTAATCTAGTCTACGGGGGCTTTGCTGACTCGCATGGTACCAGTGTAAATCAAGATACCCCACGGTGCAGAGCCCAGCACTGCACCAAAGTCAAGGTACATTCTGTCTGAGCACTTACTTTGATCCCTAAGGCTGGATCTCATCAAAGACTGAAATCAGGATTGTTTGACAACACCTATTTTCCATTAGCAATGTTGACAGCATTAATTATATTCTGATGCTTTAATTCTTTATTATTGAAATCACACATCAGTGATAGTCATTATTTTGCAAGGGGGTTGATGTTATGCTAATCAGCTTGCAATTAACTGGGTCATCCCACTCATTTTTTTGGCTGTGGGCACAACACTACTGCTCTTGTACTGGAGTCTCTGTGGTCTGCCAAGATTTATTTTAAACAAACATGAGCAAGCCAGAATTTCTGAGCCAGCTTTTTTAGGACTCTTGGGTGCAAGTTATGTGAAAATATTTATCTCTGTTGTATACTGTTTAACATCTTCCTTGGTTACTAATGGACTGGAAAGGACTTCATTGTCCTCAAGTGATACAACTACATCATCTTGCAGCTTTGCAAAATCAGAGCAAAAATGTTTATGGGAATCTTCTGTCCTTTCTTTGTCATTATTAGCTGTCTTGTGCTCTCCGTTTTGGAAAGGGCTGGTGCCTGTCTTGGGATTTCTTATGTTTGTACTGAACTTTAAAGATCTCCTCTCTATTAGCCCATCACATTGTGGTCTTCTCTGTTCTCATTCCTACAGGTACAGTCCCCAGATCACAAGGAACGGAGCAAAAGCTCAGGCTGGCAACCATGAGGTGAAGATTAAAGGTCCGGAGCCAGTGATCAGCCAGATTATTGACAAGCTGAAACACATCAACCAGGTTTGTTGCAGACGTGCCAGCAGGGATGTCTCTGGAGTGGGCGGTTTCCAAATCAGTTTGGCCTCCCCCGCACTCTCTCTGGGCTCAGACAGACATCCCCGGTGTCTCCATCTGCAGCAGCTCTGGAAGCCCTGTGTGCAGAGCTGGTGCCACCCTGGTCCTGCACAGCACCAGGCCCACAGGGCACACGGGCCAGTCCTGTTGGATGCCCGCTGGTGTGGTGCTCCATGTCCAGATTCCCAGGACTCAGCCTGTGCCTGGGTCACGTGTGGATGCATGGCTGCAGTATGAGAATGCTTCTGCTGGGCATCCATGCCCTCAGCAGTGGAGGTCCAGGGAAGATGGAGCTGATGGGGTGCCCCTGAGCATGATGTGCTGGCAGGGGGTCATGTGGCATGTACCTGATGTCCCCTCTGATTGGAAGAGCTCCTTTTGGCATTGCTTATGGCTGGCAATAAGGGTCACTTTTTTCTTTGCTGTATCTCCCTGGGCATTCACTCTCAGTCAAAGGGACAAGTTACTGTTGAATGGGGAAATGGCAGAGCTGGGTGAGATCTTTTCTGCTGGGGAGGAAGCTTCCTTCCCACTGCCTCAGACCTGGCATCCTTCCTGGGACAAGCGGTATCTTGTCTCTACCCATTATGCCACGCCAGGTTAGGTCTGTGAACAAGCCCTGCTGCTGCCAGGGAATTAGGTGGGAGCTCTGCACAGTGCTCAGCTTGTGGCTGAACCTTCCCCAGACTGCCTTAGGCCAGTGGGGCTGGGGTCTGGCTCTGGACTCTGCGCTCCCCTCTGTGTCACTGAGTGTGGATGTCACAGTTACTCGTAGAGGGGATGTTTTTCACAGGCAGATAGCTTGGACTTGCTGCTTTGCCAGGACACAGCACTGGGACCTCACAGGGCAAATCCTCGGGTGGTAACGCTGTTAATGCAGCTGAGCTGCCCCATCTCTCCTGAGAGAGCTCTTCCCAGTGGGGACCTTGCCCACTGTCGCTCCAGCACGAAGCTCTGGGCAGCTGTGTTCCTGGGGTTAAGCCCAGCTTTGCTTCCTGGCCGGGTGGGCTGTGAGGGTGGCTCTGTTTGGAGTTGCTGGCTTAGCAACTTTTCTGCTAACCTCTGCTTTCCTGCTCCTGCGACTGCCAGGGACTGTTTTCACAGCCATTCCCAGTTTAACCCCCGTGCCCTCCGATGCAGGCATGCCTCATTAGGTGCTGTCTGGGAGCAGGATGCAGCAGGGGATTTGGGGTCCCCGGGAGCACCCCAAAATGCAGAGCTGCCATGGGCAGCGGCCCTACAGCCTGCTCTGCCTACCCACACGCTCCCCGTGCTGAGCGGTGCCATCTGCCAACAGCCCATAATTATTAGAAGGGGAAAAGCGGGGGGAATAGCATAATCAGCTCCCTATTAAATGGGGTAGAGGGCAGGCTTCAACCTGCAGGTGATAATGATATTTTGCCGTTCACAGTGAGAAAGTTGCACTGAACAAAACATGGTTATTAGTGTACTTGAAACTGCTGACATAAAGTGGTTGTGAAATGCTGGCTGCCAGACTGGGTCAAGTTAGGTCTTTGCTGAACAGCTTGGGCTTCACATCGGAGGTCCATGGAGTGGGAGACCCTGGGTAAGCACTGCTGTGCTCAACTCAGCTGTTTGCAGCAGCAGAGCGTCTCTGTCAGCTGCTCCTCAGAGAAAAATTGTGCTAAGGAGGTGAATACGGTCAGCTTAGTCATGATTTCTTACAGGGCTTCCCCCACTGGCTTGCAGTATCAGGTTGGAATGTGTTGTGGGGGGCAAGTAAGCTGTTTTCGTTTGAACAGTGTAAATATAAGAGCCTGAAAAATATTGAACCCTGTTGTAAAGCTGTGTTTGAGAAAGAGGAGGAATTGAGAATAAAATCAGGAGAAAATGGGAAGTGATTTGTGCCAATTAGTTACAAAGCTTGCCCAGAGAAGCTGTAGCTGCCCCGTCCCTGGAAGTGCTCAAGGCCAGGCTGGATGGGGCTTGGAGCAGCCTGGTCCAAGGAAGGTGTCCCTGCCCATAGCAGGGGATTGGAATTACATGATCTGTAAGATCCCTTCCCACCCAAACCAATCTGTAATTCTGTGCTATGATTTTATTCCTGTGGAGGGTCTGTAGTCTATGGTCAGTAGCTTATATACACCAGGACAGCAACTGTGGAGGTTACTTAAATTTGGGATTTGGGGTGTCAGAGCTTACCATCACACTTATTTTCTTGGCCGAAGGAAGTTTTGAGCTCTCTTTCACATCTGGAATGCATCTTGATTGCCAAAGAGTATTAAATGTGGAAGGAGCAGCAGCTCTGGATGAATTACAGTTGTGTCTTTCAGGTGTTGGCTTCAGATTTGGGAAGCAGTGGGAACTCCTGAGCTGGAGAGGGTTGAAAATCTCCTTATCACCAAGCTAAGCCAACAGTGGCTTTTAAGGATTTTTAAACATCCAGGAAAGAGAAGACCATCTTTGTGGTGCTCAGAGCTGTAAACTAGATTCCCATGCGACTGCCTGTAAATTGTGAGTCCTGTACAGTGCTGTGATTTCCTCCCAGTGTGTTGTGTTAGAGATACAGCCTGGATCTTGTGGTGTGGGCAGACTCAGGAGCCGTGCTGTTTGGTACAATTTTCATAGAGGTCCATAGCTTTTATTTTTACTTGGAGATTTTTGCTAAATGTCTGTAATTTGGTGATGACTTGACTTCACTTTTATTCCAGGATGCTCATGCTGCTGGAAGTGTCTGTTCTTTCAGTGTTGTGTGTACAAATGGTGCTTGCTTTTTAGTTTGTGTCTTCTCAAACCTAATTTGGGTAAATGTACACACATTCACATGAGAAATTCTCATCAAATGTTTGCAGTTTGAAATGAGAATGGGGTTTGTGCATTAGAATTAAACCCATGGGGATTGAAAGAAGGAGAGAAAACCTAACCCAGAGAGAAGGGGAAGTGCCCCAGACTATATTTTTTTGCTTTGAGCACCTATCAAGCTAAAATAAATAAATGAATAAAGCACAGTGCCTGAGTTGTGTGCTGTCTCAAGTCAGCCTTTTCTGCATGAGTCCCCCTCAGTGCTGCCTATTCATCACATCAGAGCATTTTTGTTTCATCCAAATGTGTGATTGTGGCTGATGGTATTTTTTGTGCATTGGTGGGTGAGATGGTTTATTATTGCCATATTGGATTTTTTTTCCTCCAGTTCTGTTAGATGTCTACCAAGTTTTGATTTGAGTTATTTTTGTTGTGTGCCCAGAGGCATGAACAGCCCGTCCATAAATATTAGCATTGTTATCTCAGCTGGGAGGGTAAGGGTCACCTTCAGGAAAATGAGTTGGAATTGGTTCCTGACTTTTATTTCCCAGAGTGGATGGAGTCTGTTTCCAGCTAGAAGGGTTTTCACTCATCCCATGAGTGAAACTATATTGAAACTGAAAGGTTATTCACTGTCAGCACAGGGTCTTGCTCAGTCTTTTTGTGACTTGGTAACATCCCCAGGCAGAAAGCTGGGGATGGGTAACATCCCCAGGCTGTGTGCAGGGTGAGCTACTCCCTCTGGTCACTCCATTCTCCTCTGACCACGGGGGCGTGTGAATGGCTGGCAGATGGGGATGAGGGAGGTGTGGTGTCACATGTCCCATATCCTGGGAGCTCTGCCTCGCTCGCGGCCTCCTGTTGGAAGACTCTGGAGAGAGCACCTGAGTGATTCTGGTGTAAGGATGCAGCTGGGATCTGTGGTACCAAATTGGCTGATGTGACACTCTTGGTCCTCCCTCCTGTCCCTGTCTGTCCTGAAGTGACTTTTATGTCCTTTGCAGTGCCTACAGGGCTTTGACGCTGTTGCAGCAGATGCTTTACTTCATCCTTAATGCCATTACCTCTTTAAGCTTGTGCACAGTTGCAATCTCTTTTTATGCTTAGGTAAATCCTGGTGTTTATCATAGTACTGTCTCGAGGAGGAAGAGCACAATTTTTTAAGAAAAGGATGGGGAAAACACACCAAAAATTAATAGTAAAATCCATAAAAGGAAACTTAGCTGGGGAAGATGTGTCTTTACAAAATTGAATGGCCTGGAAACATATTGTACATTTCCAGACACTCGAGTTAAGGGCTCATTTAGAATATTTCAGATATACTGGAGTATGACAGTTCTTTGGTTTCCACATCAAACAATCTGTAATTTATTGCCCCATATAGGGACTGTGTTTTTATCATATTGCATATTTTCTAGCCAGAAATCGAACTACCATATAAGCTCTTGAAAAAATAAACCCTTTGGGGATGGGAATCCAGGCAATATGCTTTCACAGACCCTGAGAAACTCCCTTTGATTTATTTCCTTGGAAATAAGGGGAAGACACAGTTTCTTGGAGTATTACAGCTGTTCCCCCAAGGAGGGTCTTGCTGCCTTTCTTCATGTGCTCAGTGTAAAGACGCAGGTCCTGCAGTGAGCCCCATGTGAAAGAGCCTCATGTTGCTCTTAGAGGGGTTTGCAGGAGGACAAGAACAGAATTTAGAAGTTTTATGAGGCAGTAAAATACACAGCTATAGTTGGAAAGGTGGGGGGGGGAAAGGGCAGGAGGCCCAGAGGTGCGAATGACTGAAGACAAAATAGACCTGAAGTTCACAAAAAAAGCACGTCCTGGCATTTCCAGAGCTGTGTTTGAAGCTGGTTTGATCAACCAATATGTCCCATATTTGTTTGTAGGTTTAATGGGCTGCTTCCCGGCGGCCTGGCTGCTGGGAGAGGGCATGGTGGAGGTCACCCAGAAGTTAATTTGGAAAGAGGCCAAAAGGCCACAACTTGATTGAATCAAATGTAAACAAAATAGGCCTGGGAACGGTGTGATGCCCTTGTGCCTTGTCCCCTGCAACCTCTTTGCTCAAAATACAGCGTGGTGGAGGACAGGCACCCAGTGAGGAGGGTGTGACCCCACCATGGGGAGACAAGCTCGGGGTGGCAAAGGGACCCAGACACCACTCAGGGCACAGAGGGAAATACAAAGTTTATTATGGGAGAGCCTGGGGAGCTGGGGACTTTTCAGGAATATATCTCCCCTTCAGAAAAATCCATTACTTTGATGGATTTGGTGAAACGGAGTTTCCCTGTGCCTGCTAGGCTCTCTGAGGTTTATTATTCCCACTGTATTTTAATTCCCCGATCAGATGAAGCTGCATAATAATTAGAAAAATGTGCAAACTGCCAGATTGTTAAATAATGCCACGCACAACACTAATCACTTCAAAATACAATATTTAAATTGCACCAAAGCAAGTCACTTTTGACTCGTTTTCCACCTCTAATAAGTTAGCATTACAATGTCTGTACTGTATATACAAGTGCTGTATGTATGCAATATAATCTCTCAAGTCCTCAAAAGAAATGTCAATAAATACAATAATTACTTGGACATGCCTTTTGCTCATCATTATTAAACAGTTTGTAACAATTAAAATATTGAAACCACATGTTGTTGAAAAGCAACCAGACGTTACATTTATTTCTTACAAAGGCTATTAAATAAAATGACATAAGATTTTTATTTTAATGATAAACGCGTTTTAGAATGGATCAGTTAATTCTTCTTTAGTACACAAAATAATCTACAGCTCCACCGAGTCTAGGCCTGGTATTTAAGTACTAATTCCATTGTCCTTTTAGCTGTGCCCTGCCTCCCATTAACACACCGGGTAAATGCTCTCTCACTCTGTATGCAAGTGGTACTAACAGGATTTTGCCAGGACAGTTAAGTCAGGGGAAGTGTGACCCTCGGTAATGAGAATGTAATTAAATCTGAAGGTATCTGACTGTCGGGTGACTTTTCAAACCCAAACCCCTTCTTTCCCCTGCCTGCAGAAGGCATCACCTGCCAGGACCCTATGGCAAACCTCCAGGTTTATCGGGATTGTGGAGGGAATGCTGTATCCACGCTGATTTTTTTTTAAAAACAGCCAGAGATTGTTTGCACCGAGTGTGTTTGCATGCCTGTTTTCAAACAGAGGTGTATACTGGAGTGGTCTTATACATGTGAAGCATTTCAGCTTTGCCCCTGTGGCATCAGCTCCAGCAGGGAGTCAGGTGCTTCAGGTGTGTCCTGCAGGGACCATCCTCTAAACAATGCTGTGGAAAAAACCAAATCAACACCTTTAAAGGAGATTAATTTGCTTTTGTGTCTAGAACATGCAGCTGATGCACAGCAGTGCCTTAAAACAAACACCAGATATCCTGTACCAGAGCTGAAGTTTATCCTGTTGTGGAGGAAACAAACTTGAAGGAATCCTTGTGCAGCAAAACCTGGTGTAAGTGGAGCTGTTGATAGCAGATTAACAGTTAATTACAGTTATTCTGGGCCTGGTCAATTGTATCAAGTGTCGCCTTGTGCTGTGACTCAGGCTGTAATTTAATCAGTAAATGTCTGAGGTAGGCGTCCTCCCTGATGGGCCCCGTAACAAAGGACACAGCTCTCTGGTGTTAGTGGGATGTTAGGTAGTTTTCTCATGGTTTTCTCCAAAATTTGACTCAACATCAAGGTTTTTAAGATGTGGTCCAGACTGAGAGGGGACTGAGATTCAAAGAGCTAATCTTCATTGTTCAGAAGGTAACCTTAGTCTTCTTGGCCACAGAACAAATCCAATCGCTTTTGTTCCCAAGAAAAAGCCTTGATAACAATAATGTTACTTTTGATTCCAGTTTGAGGTGGTGTAAGACTGGTTAATGATGATATTCTCAGGGGCAGGAGGAAAAGGCAGAGCTGTCAGACCTGCTGTGGGCAGAGAGGGCCAGCTCTGACAGGAATTTCCTTCTCCAGCCCTGGGCTGTGGTGTGGGAATGTAGTGCTCAGCTGTGGCATGGTGTACAGGCAGTGTGACACAAATGTCTGTGAGATTACCACTCCACCCTGAGCTTCATATGCTTCATATGCCCTGCTTCATATGCCAGGCAGGTTGGAGCTAGGGATTTTCTCAGTGCAATTCTACCACTTCACCCAAGCCCTGTGTCTGCAGGGGAGACAAGGCACGCTTGTGGCAGGTATTTTCTCTGTGCTGGCAAACCCTGTTCCCAGACAGTGAGACCTTTTTGACCTGACTGCATTGGGGCAGGTGTAAGTACCCCTCATGGCTCAGGAAGACTCTTGGTTAATGCTGTTGCTCATTAAACTTCTTAGCTTGGTTTTGACCTCTAACTGGCTGCAGAGACTGGGTTGTATTTTCATGCTTGTGCTGCTGGAGAACTATGCAATGAGAGATGGCCCTTGCAGCACATCAAACTGTGAGCAAAGAGAGAAGTTTAGGCTGCAGCAGGCTTTGTTGCCTGTGGCCTTGCTCGGCTGTGTTACCAGGGAGTGATATTTAAGAGAAGGAAATAGGCTTGGTTGAGGACATGTGTAAGAAGATGCTGCTGATGCAGCAGGGTCAGCAAGGAAGTGAGAGGCAGCTGGCAGAGGGTGGGTGTTTGAGCCATCAACAAATACCATAATGGGCAGGAAGGAAGTTACCTTTTATTTTTGTCAGGAACCCTTCAATGCCTCCTGCCTATGGGCGGGGAACGAGTTTACTGACCTTTTTCTGCAGCACATAAGAATCTAAAAGCTGAGGGTGAGGCTGATATAGGTGCATTTCAGGGCTTCCTCTGTGAGTGTTGTGTCTCACTGGGGGAGGATATAAAGTCACTAGCTTTGAACTTAATTTAAACACTGAGTTGCTTCAGCTGTTCAGTTGATGTCTGTGTATCTGTGTGTGGGAGAACCACACCAGGCAAGGATTCTCGTGCCTCCAGCTCCAGAGGCCTGAGCCTTGCTGTTGGGTACATTCAGCATCAATGATGAGTTGCACCCCAGTGTGTCAGCAGTGTCCATGCTGGAGCCTGGATGATTGGTTCCTTTTCCTATTGGTAGACCCATCCTAGGTGCCAGTACTGACACTGGAAAAATTGTATCCCTGAAGATTTTTTGGTTTTTGCAAGCAGCATCCGTGCTCTGAACGCAGAGGCGAGCTGAGACCTTGCCCAGGAGCCAGTCCAGCCATCAGCCCTTGATTAGAGACCAGCTGCTTGATCCTGCCTAGCTAACAGGTTTGGAGGTGTTTGCCATGGAGTCCTCCTCTCCCTGCCTGATTTAAGTCTCTGCTGAAATCAACAGCTTGATAATTTACCCCACGCTGGGGTTGTCCTGTCTGATGGGAGATAACTGGCTTATAAGGCAGCTGTTCAGTTCCCTGTGAAGCTCTGTGGACCAGGGGACATCTATCAGAACTGCTCGTAGTCACTCTTTGGGCTTCCAGAGCCTTGAAGTGAAGTGAATGCAAAAATAAAGCCTGGAAAGAGCAGCCCCCAGGAGGGCAGGATGCAGCCAGGGTGACTCAAGCTGGTGTTCTGGCAGAAGCCTCTGTGCAACACAACACTGTGCACAAAAATACATGATTTGAGGAGTCCCTCTCCACTGGGAGCTTTTAGGGGAAAAGGAAAGCGGCTGGGACAGGGGTTTGTGTTGCAGAAAGAAAAGAGGAGGAAAAAATTCTTCCGGCCCCGCTCTCAGCTTGCTGTTTCCTACCTGGTGCCAAGGACAAGATGTTTGTCTCGCAGGCAGCCCTGCAGACGTCACTGACAGCCGGAGAGCCGCCACGTGTGCCGGAGTCTGAGCCAAGAGGAAATCTCCCAGCTGCTCCAATGGGCTGGGCTGGGCTGGGCAGGAGGAGGCTGTGGGACCACCTGGCTGCTACACCCCCTGCCTGAGTCACTTTGATCCTCTCTACAGAACCCTGGGGCTGTTTCAGCTGATGGCTCGAGGTGGTGTGAGACCTGCACATCCTTCTAGGTGCTCTTGCATCCAGGGCACCTTCCATCCAGGCCATCCCTGCTCAGATGTCTGGAGGATGTGATGGCAATGAGGTGGTTGATTGCTCCACCTCTGCCCATTTTGTCATGTTTCTTGTGCTTCTACTTTGGTTGTTGTCTCATGTTTCATCTTCTGGTGACGTGAGCTTTGGGCCTTCCTGAACGATGTTTGGATAGCAGAGTGGGGTTCTGCTCCAACATAATGAAACAAAATATGGAAAATATGGATAATAGCAGTGATGAGTCCTGGCCCACATAGGCTCCCACATCCCTCCTTCACTCAGCTGCCAACGCCCCGAGGGGTGGCTGCTTGAGAGGTGAAGAAATTGATCCAGGTTCTCATGTCTAGTGATGCAGAGTGGGTGGAAAGGAGAGGGGTAGGAGACTGAGAAACTTTGTGGGGAGGAGGGGCAGGAATATGATGCCAGAGGAAGAACAGTGTGGAAAGGGGACAAGATAGACAGCCCTTGCAGGTAGCAAGAAGGGAGCATCTTTGCAAAACCTTTTGCACCAGCCTTGACAGGCGTGGGTAGTTAATGTGCCTGATCAGCGCAGGCAAAGTAAAGAAGAGATGGAAGGGGGTGTTTGCAGTAAATAGCTGTCCTATGTCGCTTCTAGGCAAGTGGTGGCTCATGGAAGTCTTTCTGATCCTTTTGGTCAAGGCAGACTCCAGCAAAATGCTGAAGGCATCATCTGCTGCCTAGTCCAACCACATGTTTGATGATTGGTCTAATGACTGGGTTTTTTGAGTTTGAGGGATGCCTGTGTTTCATGGAAGCAGATGTAGGAAGGGATGCTGAAGGGCCTGCAAGAGTTAAGGCTTGGAAAGACAAAATAGGAGAAGGGGCTGTAGCAGCTCAAAGAGGAAAGCTGTATTTCTCCAGCATTGGCATCAATGTGGGGCTCAGGGGATGAGCCAGAAGCAGACAGGGACTGCCCAGGACCCCATCAGGCTGGGTTGGAGCCCTCAGTCCTGCTCTGCACCCACACTGTCCTGTTCCCTCCTACTGCTGCACAAAAACAAGCCATAAATAGCTGGGGTGGAAGGGGAAGGAACTGGATATAAGGTGAATGAGCCGATCGTAAAGCCTGAGTAATCTCTTTTTCACATGTGCTGGTGAGGAACGAGCATTTGTTCAGGCCAGGGAAGTGACACCTCCCCTGCCTGGGGGTCAGCAGGCAGGAGCTGCACCCTGTGCCTGCTGTGGTGCCAGCCAGGTCTTAACCTCCATGGGAGCATCCAGTCCCGGGCATCAGCCTCCCCTCACCAAACCAGAGCAATCCATAATGCCTTGGCAGCCCCTTCTGCTGCCAGAAGAGATTTACTGTCCAGTGTGGACTCGTGTTAATTACTGCCAGCACTTAGGGGTCTTTATCTGTCTTCCTTTGCCCATAGGGATGTTGTCAGTTTGGATAGCTAATCTGGAATTAAGCTGATGATCCATAAAGTACGGCCACCCTTTGGTCAATAATTCACTGCTGTCACCATCTTCTTCGTGCTATCAGGAGAGTGACCAGGAAAACTGATTTGCTGGCAGCCAAGAGCATCTCCTCTGGAGCCTGTGAAGACAGAAAAGTGGGTCCTGCTGTGCTGGTAAACCCCGAGTGATGCATGGTAGGGATTTTTCCTGTTCCAGGTATTTTGAGTGCTAGAATTAAAGACTAAGACATTTTATGGCTAAGGAGCCACAATATAAGCTCAGAACTATGGTTCACAACTTTAGTGACCCATCACCATGGGCTGGTGGGGAGCCCCAGAGTAGGAGTGACTCAAGAGCAGTGTGTGAGGAGGGAATTCCAGGGCCATGCCTTGCTCATGCTGTTCATAGCAGGTAGGAGGTGCTGTCTGGGGCTTGGTCTGCTGAGTTCAGCTTCAGTAGCACAGACCCTGTGATGTCTCAAAGGAGGCAGCACAGGGAAATGCAGAATTGGCCTTTAGAGCAGCTGAGAAAATGGCCATGTCAAACTCATCATTTTTCCAAGCACTGAAAATCACTATGCCATCTCCAAAGTCTGCCTTCACTTTATTAACATTTGATTAGTGATCACTCTTTGCTCTGCTGAGCTTGAAATAGGAGTTCAATGAGGAACAGGTTTCTTCTCTGCCATGTCTGTGCTGCCAAGGTGCATCCAACTGGAAGGACCATAAGGAAACCACAATTCAGATGTTCTCCTGCCAAAATGGGTGGTTTTATCCATGCGCCAATTGCTGTCATCAGAAGAGCAGTGGTGCCTGGAGGTGTGCAAATGCTCATGTGTTCACTCTTGCAAGACAGAAGTACAGATCCTGGTATTTACAGATATTTTTAAAGTTTTAAATATCCTTATTTTCAAATGGAGTTTGGTGCTTGGTGCCAGTGAACATTGAGTTTTTCTGTAATACATGTTGCATTTTGTTGCTGCCCAAGAGGGGGAAGGCTCTCTGGAGCTTAGAAAGAAGCAATAAAAAAATGGTGCTGTTGATGTTGCATTAAGTTTGTGTTGGGGCACACTCCTGTGCCACCAAGGCACGTCTCCACAGAGTGGATAAACCTAAGGGAGCTGGGAAATAGAAACATGGTGTGGAGGGCACCAGCAATCTCATGAGGGTTGGTTAAATAATGAAGTATTTGCTAATAAAAATAATTTTTTCCATGCTGTTTCCAGGGCTAATAAGCAGAGGAAGTGGAGAGAATAGATTCTGCTGTTGCATGCTTGTGTATGATCAGGCCACCAAATTCAAAACACATGAGTTTTGAAAAAGTCCACAACTTCAGCCTTATAAAATGGGTTCCTTTCCCCAGTTCTTGCCTGTGATCAGATAATGACCTTCGTTAGCAAAACAACCCCAGCTGTATTTCATAATGGGAATATACTTCTGTACATTGTAATGAGCTGTTAACAGGGAACAGCATCGTGTGAAAATCTGCACGTTTCCCGTGATGCTGCTCTGATTCAAAAGCCACACATAAATTATTTGGTATTGCAGATTTCAAGGTCAGGATTGGCCACATAAGATCTAGTTTTTCACCCCCAAGACCCAATGTTTTTAGCAGGCTGGGATTTGAAATAGAAAAACCTGATCTGTTGGGAATCTCAGGAGTTGTGTGAGAAGTGTCTTGGCACCTGTGTCAGGTGCTTGTAAGTGTGTGGCTGGAGTGGGCGACTGGAGTGAAGAAAGAGGAAATAACACCTTTGCTCCTCCAAAACTTCCTTACGAGGCTCCTGAAGGAAGGCATCCTGAGCTTTGCAAGCAGCTGTGAGTTGGTGAGATTCATTGAGTTTTGCGAGGTTTCTAGCAGAGCCAGGAGCTGGTTTTCACTGCTAGGTTGAGTTCCCAGGGTTCCCTTCCTGATGCCAAGCAGCACATGGACACATGGCTGGGGCTCCAGAGTCATTTGTGCACTCAGGCACTTTTTCTGCTGGATGTGAATACTTGATTATTAAGCATATATTACAATTCTGAATATTATTGTAGCTGCAAATGCAGTCTCCATCCTCTCCAGCTTTTTAGGTTTGATCGTATTCCAGAGGCTTACTAAAAACATGCAAAGAATTTCAGCAAAACTCTCTGGAACACTTTTTGTTAAATTCTTTCAGTCATGCAAGCTGAATTAAATGGCAGCTCTGTCCACCAAAAGATTACAAATATCAATCAGCCTTCTCCCCTAAACTCATGAAGGAATTAAATGTTTTTCTGAAAGTCTTCTATTCCCCTTAATAATCTCTTTGGCTGTTCTCTTTACTTTACATATTTTTGAAGTATGTTGAAAGGGATGATTTCTGCCCTAAAGGAGCACAGTTCTTGTAGCTTGCTGACAGTATTTAATCTGAATTTGTGGGCACAATTTTGGGTATTGCTCAAATTGATATTTGCAATACTGTGGGCTTAGTTTCCAAAAGGAGAAAACAGCTATTAAACTGCAGTCCAAGAAACACGATGCTGAGCTCTTTTCAGAGATGGGTGATTAATGATAAAAAGTATGTTGCAGCTCCCACTGTTTGTGTTAAAATTGGAAAAATAAGACCAGGTGGCTCAGTGGGCTGGTGGGATGGGGAGCTCTGAGTGAAGTGGTTGTAAAGAATGAGGAGTTAAAAAGATTTCAACACACGGTGGCCTGTCCAAGACAAGCTGAGTCATTACCCCGTGTTGCTGCGTCTGTTTTTGTCTGGTCACTGTACAGTTGTGAATAATTGTGTAAATCATGCTGGGATGCCCTGGGGAGCTTTCTTTGCAGGAAGGCTCGGCACACCGTTCCCTTCTGCCTTGTGTTTTAAGCTGTAGGGAGACCACAAGACAAGCCAGACAACAAAGATGTACATGGAAACCAGATGTGACTGCCCAGTGTCCCTTGGAGTCCCTCCTGCTGATGCCCTGGCACTGCCCACCCTACCCATCCAGAGGGTCATGGTTTAAAAGGGGTGAGGTTGGAAATAAAACTGATGGATGCCTGATCCATTAGAACTTGTAGTGAGGAGCAGACGGAGTTTCTTGCCATGGTGGTTGTGTGGATGGGAGAGGAAAGCCCTGCAGCCCCCTTGGAGGTGTGTGGGTGTGTGTGCCCGGCCTCCCACAAAGAGTGCTCCAGTTTATGTCAGGTACTTTGCAGTGTATTTTTGCCATTATGGTTTAGCAAAGAAGAGTAGATATGACAGTAAACTCTTACAGCTGGGTGAGTTGTGATTAAGTTAAAGCTATCTCACTGTTACATACTACTTTAGTGATCACCATACTGTGTATTTTCCTGCCTCTTACCATGGGCTTTAAACCACAGGACATGAATAAACTGTAATGTTAGGGTACAGTCAACTCCGCTTGCTATTTAAGGATGGGGAATCTGTGTTCAGTCCACCAAATATAATTTCATAAAGCATGCAAACCATCAAGGAGGTTGTGGAATGGTTGATGAGTGGGCCTAGGGCCCACAGACTTCCAACAGCATTCCTGGGTCTGGATGTACCAATTGAGTGGAGTGGGATTTTCACCCCATGCCTGGTCTCCTGCTAACTATTCCAGTAGGTTTTGTGTCATGGGCTCTATTTCTCCCACAGGCAGCTGCAAAATTTAATTGAACCTCTTTATAGTTATCAGCAGCTGGGGAGGGCATGGCTGAGGATGGAGTTTTTCTCCTGGCAAAGGAAAGAGCAGCGTGGCACAGGGATGTCACGTTCACTTGATCCAAAGTTGGGGCCCACATGATGTTTCTCAGAAAGTTCCTGTTTTATTGTGGCTACAAAGGCATAGAAATTAAGCTGCTAATTTATGGCATGCCAAAGGAAAAAGTAGTACTACAAGAAATGCTCAGTTATTTTAATGTTTGAAAACACACAATTGAAAAATCCTGATTTTCCCTTGCCCCCCACTGAGCTTATTAAATCTGAAAATATCCCAAAGCTTATTTCTCTCTGCCAGAAAGTTCCTCTGCTCTTTTGGGTAAGTCATGAAAGTTGTGCTGCCTGGGCTGCGCCGTGGGGTCCCATCTGGCTTGTTCTGTTCCTGGGATGCAGAGGAGTGAGCATCCCACAGAGGAGCAAGCATCCCACAGAGGAGTGAGCATCCTGCTGCTGAACAGTTGTGGTCCCTTGCACCATGATGGGCTTGGGTTTTGGCAGTGGTGCACTGGGGCAATGGGTTTGAACTGGTGTGTGTGCTAATTAGCTGTGCATGGGAGACCCTCATTCCACCTCGAGCTGAGGACTGCTGTTAGCTGGGGGCTTAGTTTGGAGGAGCAGAGTACAAGTGATGCTGTAAAGGCTTGGGTGGTTGGCATGTTCAGTTCCTGGGCGAGGCCTTCCCTGTGCTACCCCCAGCACTGCACTTGCCTTTTTGTTATTTTTTTTGTGGGTGCACCTTATTCTGGGAGAGGCCTGTAAATGTCTAAACAAAATAAAATTCCTGAAAACTGAACTTAACCAGCCTGAGCCAAAGCCTGTTGGAGACTGTGAAAGCATATCCCCCGAGTTTTGAGGAGACGAGCTGCATTTTGCTGCCTACCATGGATGTGGGACTCACCCAGCATGGTTCTCACGCCTGGCAGACTTTGGCACGTGCCAGGAAGAGCTTTGCTGCAGGGTTTGCTGCAGCTGGGGAACCCAAAGGGGTCTCACATGGAGCCATTTGTTTTTCATTATGTTACGCTGCTCTAATATAAACACTAAGGTATGTGGACATTGCTGTGGACAGGGCGAGCCAGATGCCAAAGGCATTCCTCCAAGGCTGTATAAACTTCAGGAGCTAAATATTTTAGAAACTGTTTTCTAAGGCTAGCTTAATAGTTTAAAAATATAACCTAGATTCCAGATATTAAAAAATGCCTTGCAAGGCATGCATATTGCTGCAAGAGATGGAACTAACTAAACCCCTGAAATATGTGGAAAGCTCTCATTTTGCAATATCTTCTCTGTTACTTATCCTTTTCCTTTTTTTTTTCTTAGCGCTGAGATAAAATTCAAGAAGCTTTTAACAGCAGAGTGGCAGTGATAGAAATTTTCAGCATATATTAACTAGCTGACTCACACTTTTTCAAATGGGATCTGGGTTTAAGATGGAGTAGCTGGCTGCTTTCAACAACAGCAAAATCAGGAAAGTCAGCGAAGAGAGGAAGCTGATAGTTTATAATGTGTCTAATCCCTCTGTGTGCTGTGATGGGAGCATGGGGAGCTCCCACCCATGTTTGGAAAGTGGTCCTGACCCTGTGCTCAGAGGAGGCATTCAAGTCCCCATCTCAGGGATGTGCAAACTCTCAGTTACTTAGGACTCAGCTTTAAAACATTCTTTAAAAGATGCTTTCATTGTGTCACTTGGCTACCCCAAAAACTTTCACTAGCATCCTCTGTGCTTCAAGAGCGAGAAATGAGATTTTTTTTAGGTTATGTTTGTAGGGTCCATACAGACCCGAGAGATCTGCCATTTCCTTTCATGTGTTACTTCTCAGATGGGAGAGAGTCCCTGAAAGTAGTGAGATTCCCTGAACAGAGGTTCGTCTTGCTACTGTTTTTTCCCCTGTCTGGCCCAACTTGGGACATGTGTTTTGTAGCTGACCTCAGAGCTTTGGTGACACTGGGGTCTTGGGATGCTCACTGGGCAGAAGCCAAAGGGCAGAATGACTCGATGTGGTTTTGCCTCCTCCTTTTGTTTCTTCCACTGAAGTTTTGCGTGCAGCTTTGTCCATGGTTGAACCTGAGCTCATCAGTGCTTTGGCACAAGGAGTGTGCTGGGGTCTTGTCCCACTGTCCTGGCTCCAGTGAATCCTGTCCCTCTCCTGTCACCCACTCCCCCAGCGAGCACAGGACGAAGCAGCCGGGAGGGTGGAGGGAAGCAGCTGAGTGACTGTGGCCCCTCATGTCTTTCAGCTGCTCAGAGGGATGACTTTGCCCCATCGAAAAACTTCAGGAAAAGCCGGAGAAGAGGAGGAGGAGGAGAGCGGAGACTGCGACGATGAAGACGACTGCGGCAGAGGTTCTGGGGATGGAGAGCTGCGAGTGAGGAACCAGCTCCGGTTCTTAGCAGGTGATGGCCATGGGGGTACTGCAGCAGCTGTCCCTCTGTGGGTTATAGGTTTTGGTGATGGTGTGGGGAGCTGCTGCCTGGGGTCTTCTCAGGTTCACTCGCTGCAGGCACTCCCAATGCCCTCCACGGCCCAGAGGCTGCAGATGCCCAGAATTGTGCTGGCTGGCCTTGGTGCCAGTCAAGGCAGCAGCTGGAGAAGAAATGCCTCTGCTTTTCCAGGCTGGTTTTGTAGGGGTGTATTGAGGGCAGCCCATTGGAGAGGATTTGAGGCAAGTTGCAAATCTGATGTAGGTCCCAGAGCCACCGTCTTCTTTCCTTCCTACTGTGCTGCCTGCAATCCTGAAATTCGAGGTGAGCTTCTCAGGTTCCTGAAGGGCATCAGAAAGCTGGGAAGGCTTCTCTGACTGCAGCAAATGATGGTTATTTCTGATGTAGGGTTTAGAAACTCCCAGTGATTTTTTGCAAGTACCTCAGGCTTGTTTTGAGGAAGTGATTTAGGTACTTGGGAGCCTAAAAATGGCTTTGCTTGCCAGTGTGAGTCATGTCTTTGGTTGCTTTGAAAACGGCCCTGGGGTACTCCTGACATTATTAACGAAGTAGTCCCTGGTCACCCCTTGGGAGGAGAAAGCAAAGGACCAGTTGAGCAGTCACGTGTGATGCTGGTGTAGGCCTTCTCCTTGACCCACTGACCACTCTGTGGAGCTCAGCAGCACCATCTGGTTTGCTTGTGTGAGCAAGGCCAGGCTGTTGGAGGCTGTGTCCAGCGTGGATGAGCAGTGCTGGACGTTGGTCTGTGGGCTGGAGGCTTGGCCCAATTAATGCTGGTTCCAGTGCTACACAGTGCTCTTCAAGAGATGAGACAACTGAACCTGGATAAAATCAGCTTTGCAGCTTTGAAGTTTAAAAGGCAAATTTGGGCTCCTAAACGAAGCACAGATGTTTATAAATTCCCTCCCATTGGTCTAGGATAATTAAAATATCCTTAATGAAGTGAGAGCTGAAATATTAAATGCCAGTCTCATATCAAAGATTATTGACACATTATGTAAAATGCATAAAATACATATATTCAAATACTAAGTAAGGGAAAGAAACGACTTTTTAAGTCCTTCACTCCAAGTCTGAAAGAGAAACATAGAACTGTGAGGATAAAATATACTTTATTTCATCCAAGAACTAAATAACAAAGTTTATGTTAAAGAAATACAGGTGATTCACAGTGTCCCGTGCTGAGAGCAGAGATAAGTGTTTCATTTTCCATGATCTTTGTGTCACACCTTGATGCTATTTTTAATGTGTTTCTAATTTCCTCTTAAAGCCTTCCCCACGCTATCATCAGTGATCTCTGAAGCCGGATATATGATCCTTTCTGCGTTTTTCTGTCTCTCTAGGCTAGTTTAATCACTGTATTGATGTCCCTGATAGCTTGCCCTTCTGGCAGCTTAGACCCCTCTTGTCACTGTGGTACATGGACATGTAGTAGGAAAAGAGGACTTGTCCTCCCTGTGCTGCTCTGCTGGAAGGGGTTTGCTGCTGCCTTTGCTATGGGATGGGTAAATATTAACTTTAAAGCAGGTGTGTCTCTGGGGCTTGGGGTTCCTGGCAAGTAAAGTTTTTCAGGTTGCTGAGAGTGTGAAGTTTTTCCAGCAGGGCTTTAAGGCACGGACTGAGCTCAGAGGGCATGGGCTGTGCCGTCAGGGAGACTTCCTTCCTTGCTTGCCCATGCCATATGCTCTTTTTTTGTGTTTTGCTTTAGAGCAGAAAGGTGAAGCTGATATGACAGTGACAGAATCCTATTTGGTTGGTATTGGATATAAACTGTGACTCTGTTCAAGTTTTATGTTGGAAACCAGCCCAGGAAAAGTTGCTGATGGTGTGGAAATACTCACTTTCAACATGAGAATGATATTTCTTTTTACTTTGAAAGGGTATTTTTCAATTAATTTTTTTCCATCATATTACATGTACGTAGCAAGAAATAAAAGGGACCAGAAACCATTCCACATTCCCCCCCACTTTCCACAAATTCTAAATTTTAGGGTAGCATGCCGATTTGAAATGATGCCAGGCTTTGAAATCTGGAAATAGTTTACAAAATTAAATTTTACATTTAATGTGGCTTTATCTCTCTAGTTCCCAAGGTGGTTACCCTGTAATAGAGGCAGAAGGGACTGGGAGTGACCGGGGTTGTATTAGTGAGCCCCTGGTTTTATCCTGTGCTGGATGCTCTGCAGTGTTAAGGCAGGAACATGGATGGAAGGCTGTGTTGGAGTGCAGTGGTCAAACCCAACTCCCCATGTGAGCATGTTTGAGTCCTGCTGACCCTTGAGGTCTGCAGTCAGGGGACAGAGTTTGGGGTTTTGGCCTCCTGTTCTCAGGTGCTTTGTTCAGCTTAGGAGGAAGCTGGCAGTGGAGAGCTCTCTTCCAGAGGGCTTCCCAAGCCTTGCAGATGGACTTGGTGATGCTTTGAGAAGGGGGAGAGGTGAGTGTCTTGGGCTGGCACCGATTTTGGCTGTTGGTTGAGTGAGAACACTGGCAGAGTTTGCCAGCTCTGAGGTCTTTGCATCTCTCGAATGCAGTGGGAGTTTCTCCTGCTCCCCGGTGTGGGTGCCACTGGTCCTGCCAGCTGACTGCAAACATCTGCTGAGCACTGGCCTCACCAAGATGTCCCCTCAGAAGGTCTTGAAAATAAGGAGATGAAAAAAGAGCAAAAGAGGGAAAAAAAAGTCTGTCTAAAATACAGACTAGTTTTGATTTATCGCCTGTTGTATAAAATGTAACCTTTGTTTCCTATTTATAATGAGCCTGTAATAACTGGACAGTCAACCTAAACTTTAATGATTTAAACATACTTGTAAACTGTCAAGTCAAAAGTTTGTGAGTGACTATAAACATATGTTGGTGAGCCCTATATGCTAATAAATTCATTATTATGTTGCCCCAGTGGGAAACACGGGGATGGCAGGCTTTTTTTTTATGATAGGTCTTTTATTGTTTGTCACATCTGCAACAAATTAAGAGTTTTGAAGGCAGATGATGTTTACAATAAGGGGGAGGACTGAAAACCTCCCAGCTCAGAGAAGAGTGCATCCTGTTTGTCAAGGGAGTACCCATGGAGCCGGCACCCTGGCCATGCAGCTCTAAAAATAGAGCTCTGTACATACACACACATATATTTATGCCACAGCAACGGCAAATCATGTCTGCAAATGAATTATAGTATTTCCCCCCAAATTATGAGCCAGTGCAAATGTCTTCCAGGCTCTGTGATGCAAACATGTGCTCACAGCCTGCTGGGATCAGTCATCCTGCACCAGGCACCCAAAGGAAAAAGAGCTAGGGGTGGTTGGTGCTTTGCTGATGCTCCAGCCAGCCACCCACTAATTAGCTCACCTCGGGTGTGCTCACTCCAGATGCCACTTGGAACCAAAGAGATCATTGCCAGGGAGCCTGAAAATAAAACATGGATGCTGGACAGGCTCCTGTGCCAGGTGTGGGCTTTATTAAATGCTGGGGGAGAGGAGGTGCAGGCTTTGCAGGCGTTTCAGGGTGAACGTGCTTTGGTCCAGCTCACCTGTGCCCCATGGCATCTCACAAGCTTTGCTGGGAGGAAGATATCTATTGAAATAGGTAAAGCACTCAGGGAACATTCTGAACAATCCAGCAACTGGGGGAAGGGGCTGGGAGCTTGAGGGGAAGATTTACTCTTCCAAAATATCTATGTTAGGCAGCAACAAAAGTTGTCTTGGGAACAGATGGATTTGGCAGAATTAAGTAGAAATAGTTTGTCCTGGGAAGGGAAGTTGGCCTCATCCCATGAGATATGTAAGGATAGATGTGTGCAATAAAGATACATAAAGATGGCTCTGAGAGTCTGTGTGTGTAAAACAGCTCCCCTGCCTGGCTGCTCCTGCTGCAATAACCTGCAGTTAGTTTTCCTCTCAGCTGTCCCTTGGCTGTTTCTAAGGGGAAGAGGGAGTTTGTAGTTTAAGCCCCCAAGGAAGCCCCAAGTTCTCCTGCACCCTGCCCATTTGCTGCCAGGCCCTTTGTGGGTTTCCAGCAATTCATACCATACCTAGGTGCTTTTTGAAAAATCAGCACAGTCTCCCCCATGACTTACCCAGATCTGTAACTCCTTAGTCTAGCTTGCTTTGCCACTGATTTATTCTCTTGGCAGGGCTTTTTCTGAGTGCTCTCATCAAATTGCAGTCTCAACGGGGATGGCAGGCTTGGCCAAGCGTGGTCTCTTCCCAAGTGGAAAGGCTGTTTGTTGGTAGCCCCTTTCTCCATGTTACAAAGGTGTTTTTGCTTCCAAATGGGAGTATAGGCACGTCACAGGGCAGGGGAGGTCTCTGTTTGTGTGGTGGCCATGCCCTGTGTGGGCACAGAGTGGGACCCTTGTGTTTTCTGTCTTGCACCATGTTTTTGGAAGCTGCTCTGAAACCCTGTGAGTTGCAACTTTCATCCTATTCTGCTGTTAAACAGCTCCAAATGCCCCAGTAAAGCATTCCATGTCTCAGAGATCTCAGTGCTGAGACATTCCTACAGCTCAGCCTTTGGTGACCTTCCTCCCCTCACCCCATCTTCTCCCAGGTTTATTTCAGGAGGGTGCCATCAATCCAGGCTCCCTCCCTGAGGCTGCTCATTTTGGTTCGTCAAACGTACCAGGGGGGTGGGTTCCCTGTCAAGGTGGTGGCTGTGAGTGGCAGAGGGGGAGGCCAGACAAGGTCACTTTGGGTGCTGCCCTCCTGGTTTCTGCTGCTCATTTCTGTGGGAAAAGTTCCTTAGAAATGAGCACTTGTGCTGGAAAAGGGGATGCTCCCAACCTGGGAACAGCGATCAGAGTCTGCTGAGGCTGACTTCATGTGTGTGCTGGGAGACAGACCACCACTAGTTAAAATATTTACAAGATCGTGTATTCCCATCCTTTACCACAGTGATCACTGCTCTGCCAATGCCTCAAGGGTGCCCCTATCCCAGTACCTGTATCTGCTGACACTGCTCTGCTCCATTCACTGCTGGCTCTTGGGCTGTTCATCCTTCTGCTGAGACAGGCATTCTCAAATACCCGAATGACTTTTAAAATATTCCTTCCACAGGTGGGACATATCCCCATCTGTGTGGGTTTTGCTGACAGTGCAGGGCCACGTGGCTGTTGTCCCATCCTGATGAACAGCCTGCAGGCTTGGATGGTCCTACTGACAAATATCATGTGTGCAGTATCAATATTTGCTGTGCATGGCTCTGCTCAGCCTTCAGCAGGGCTGGCCTGTCCTTGGCTCAGGCACCGCGTGAGCTGGGTTGGATTGACACAGCATCCTTCCCATGGGTTTTTCTATCTGCTAAAAGCTTTAGGACTTCTAACTATCATTTTAGTAGCAGAAACTTTTTTTAAAAAATTTTTTTTCTTTTTTTTTCCTCCAAAGAGAGTGCTGTTGAATGCTTGACTGAAGCAATGATAGCAGAAACATGCTGTTTTACAAGACACTCATCCTGTCCCAGGGTGAAAAAATGACAAGGCCAAATGTCAGCTAGATTATCCTGATGGAAGAGCTGGAATTGTACCAACTAAAACAGTGCAATAGCCTGATTATTGCTTTTCTATTTCAAATGTTTGTATTTATTTAGTTTTTCTTTTTAATAAAGATTTGGTTGAAAGTCAAGAATTCCTCATCACTGTCTAAATAAAAGCTAAAAGATGGAGAGGGTAGTCACATGTAGCAGTTGACTGATGCTCTAATTGAGTGGCAAGTTCATTAATTTACTTTTGACGTCAGCAAAAAATGATTTTTTTTATTGACAGACTGGGAAAATTATTGGTGGTGTTTGGAAAAGGGCTTGTTCATAGCATCCTTCAGCTAGCTGTGCTGCTGTGACTCTTGCAGGCCTCACACTGTACACAGTGTGTACATTTTGAAGGGTTCTTGTGACCTCTGTGCCCTGAGTTCCTCCAAAGGAACACTTAAGTCCACAACTGGAGAACTAGAAAGTCACCTATCAGAATTTGCACTTTGAGAAAAGCTACATATATGCAAAAGCCATCTATGGCATCAGCAAGTAAGTCGATGGACATATTAATCCCATGGTTCTAATTTTTTTTTTTGTTTCAATTTCACTTGAATTTTTAACTGTTTTTTAACTTTTTCAGTGTTATGCTTACAAATCCAAGTCCATCTGAGCAATTTGTATCTGGTATTTTTAGGACTTCCTCTGCCTCAGTCCGTTCTGACCCAAAGCAAAGAATGATGTACCATTTTTTAAAAGCTGAATCAGAGGAGAGGATATTCATAAATCACATGATGCATCACATTCCCGGTGTGAGCAGACATTGGTCTGAATCCTTCTTTCAGAAGATGAGGCTGGTCTGTGGGCTCAGTGTGAGGTGACTGGGTGAGGCTGGAGGGCTGGAAACACACTAAAGGTCAAATGAGATGGTGCTTCTGCTATAACACGTAAAAATGTGCCAAGGTCTTTGGGAATCTGTGATTGCTCATCACTCCCAGATGTTTATAATGCCAAGCTGCTGGCAAAAGCCTCACCCTCTAGTTAGGCTGCAAGTTTGAATAACAGTTTGTACTATGCCAGGGTGTCTAAGGAGATACTTTTCAACAGTGTAATTTGGGAGCTAATGTTTCTTTAAATTGTTACTGCATGCAGCATCTTACATGACTGAACACCTCAAAACAATTTCAAGTATGCAAAAATGTGCCCAGTTGCAACAGTGATGGCCATATTTATCTTTAAAGGATGATGAATCTGTTTTTTGTGGCTGAAAACACATGAATTCTGACGAAGTTGGGAAACACAATTTCTACTTGGCTACGTTCTTGCTTTGCTTTTTTTTTTTGCTGTTTTTCCTTGTGGAGAGGCAGAATAGTTTAACTGGTTTTCTTTTTAAGGGGCAACAATAAAGGCATATTTCAGACAGAAGCAGATCAGGTGCTACTTGCTAAAGGCCCGACAAGATAACCTTACACCGATAGCCAGGGCACCATATCTGCACATTTTGTTGGACAAAGGGAGGTTTGTCTGTGAGCCTGATAACAATATAACATGTTGATTGACTCTGCACATAGGAGAGGGTGTCCCTTTCATGAGTGGCTTGGCTTTTACTAATGCCTTACTGCAGGTAAGCCGATAAGAACGATTATGGGGATGTAATAAATGAAGCTGTTGGACACAGCCCAACATACACACACATACATTGTGTGTGTATGTTGGGCATTGTGGCAGAGGGCTCTGGAGTGTGTCCCAGCTGTCCTGGCTGATGTGTGTGCCCAGCACTTGTGTCAGGGTGCCAGCACTCAGCTGCAAAACATCCCAGGATGTCCTGTGGGCACAGGGCTGGGCTATCCCTCTCCTGCCCTACGCCTGCTGCAGCTCCTGCTCCCAGAAAATGTGCGCAGGTCCAGCTTGGATGGGCGTCTGAGCAACCTGCTTTAGTGGAAGGTCCCTGTCCGTGGCAAGTGCTGTGGAACTAGATGATCTTAAAGGTTCCTTTCCATGACAAAAGAAGACAAGTTCACAGAACTAAGGTCCATCAAGGGCTATAAAGCACGTCTGCCCAAAAAGTGTCTTGGGGAAATACAGCTATGTAATTAGCTGAAGACACAATGAATGTTTGGCCAGGTGGCCCTGTCTCATTGAAAGTGCATAGAAGAAGGCCCTTCTCTCTCAGCTGTGACTGCTGCACTGCTGTCTGTCCTCTTGCACTGAAGGAGATGTCCAGGAGAACAGATGATGTTTCAGGTGGATCGTGGAAACCTTTTGGGTACAACTTTCAGAGCACTTTTGAGCCTTAAGGGGAAGAAGACGGGGAATGCTGAAATTCTCCAGGCTGCCTTAAAAAAGCCTGACCTCTTGGTTCCCCTCTTCAAATTTGAACAAATGTGTTTGTTTTTGTGCAGGTGGTTATTGTGGCAATGACCTGGCAGTGCGAGTTGCAGCATCACATTGTGGCAGCAACCAGCAGCTCTGAGGAGCTGGTGTTTACTTAGATGTGGTTGAGTGAGAGTCTGCATGGCAGCATCTCCCTACCCAGGATCCAACAGGTCCCTACTTGCTGCAGACGGCAGCATCGCATTTTGAAAATTAGTTTTTACATCTTTCCATAAATATAAATGTGTGTATCTATGAAATAATCCAGCCTGATTAAATGAAGCTCTGCATTAAATATCTGGAAGATGTCTGTATCTGGCTGTAACCTGGATGGAGGAAGAGGCATTACTTGTGATAAGGTTTTTAAAATTAAATCAGTGGTCACCCCATGCTGGACTTGTGCATAGACCTGACCACAGAGCCTGTTGCTGGGCGCTGTTGGTCTCCAGCAGAAAGAAACACAGACCTGCCCAGAAAGCAGCCTCTTTTTTAGTCCTTGCCAGAAAGGTATTGGAAAGGGGAAGGAGAATGCTCTTCCAGAGAAACCTCCTAGGATCCTGGTGTTTTAATCCTCATTTCTTTCTCTCTTCTCACCCCTTGCTTTGCAAGTGAAAATAGTATGAATTGGGGTCTGGCCTGCAAATCACTCATCAGTCGGTGCATTACCAGGACAGGATCAATTACTGAGTCAACACTGCTCCGTGTGCTCCAGAAACAGGGGATCCATCATCTGTCAGGCAGGAGCTCTCCTTGGCTTTGTGCATTAGCCCTGAGCTGTGCACACACATCTGCCGGGGCTGACACCAGGAGTAACATGAACTGAACCAGGTGTGCTTGCCTGAGCACAGGCTCCCCTGATTCCCAGGTGTATCTCCAGCAGATCCCTGACCCCTCGCACTGGGATGGATGAGCTGTGAACTAGAGGAGGGATGTCATCCTTCCCACGCAGTGTCTGCCACATACTGGGCTCTGCCTTCTCCCTCCATTCCTGGCCTGGGGCTTTCACAGCTCGGAGGAGAGCCCAGATGGTTTTCTTCCACAGGAACAAATTTCAGGCAATCAAGTGCTTCTGGAGTCTGCTGGCTTTGCCAGTTTTTCTGGGTCTGTGGGGCATCTTCCTTGGGGCAAAAGTGCCCTGGTTTCAAAATTTAACCTCCTCTCATGTTGCTTTTAGAGCAAGTCAGAAACTTTCTGATGGAGGACTTTGTGTAGCAAACTGCCTCTACTGGAACTGGGAGGCAGTGAAGCATGCTGGAGTTTTGGATGGGATTTTCTTGTTTTGGAATAAACTGAAACATCCTTCTCTGCTCTTGCAGCAGGGAAGTGAAGCAGCAGCAGCCTGTAACACAAGGTAATGCTGTCTGCTTTCACTCCACAGCAGCTTCTTGTCTAAAAGTCTGCTTGAAATGACGTTTTTAATTATACCACAGGAAAAAAAAAAAGAAATCCAAATGAATAGATTGGACTTTGTTGGGGTGGTATGTCAACTTGCCTTTTAAGCTTTTTTTTGTTTAAACAACAGAAAATTTGGACAGGTTTTGCTTTTGTTCTGCTTTGGAGCAGTAGCACATTCCCCCTCTTCTATGGGAATGGAAATCTGGCATGCTGACCAGCTCCTGTTCTTTCAAAAAGTGTCTTCAATGGTATTTGGGGCTCTCAGTGACATCTTGCTGTCTGTTCCTGCTTTTCATGTGCTCTTTGCTTCCCGTGAAACCTGGGACGATGCTCTGCACTTCCCTCCCACAGGAGGCTGGGCCGGTGCTCAGTACAGAACTTGAATGCAAACCCAGCAGCACCTTCCCTTTCCCACACCCTCCTTCCTTGGAGGGCCCTTTCTGTGTATCCCATCTCCAGGCAGGAGGGAGCTGGTGCCTGAAGCACTGCCTTGGGACTGACTCTTTGCTGGGTGCTGAGGGACCCTGTGCACCACTGAGTGCCCACGATGCTGCTGCATCCCTTGGTGGTTCTGTGCTGTGGTGGATGGGGACGGATGTTTTGCAGTGGCAAGTACTGCTGGCTGCTGAGCATCAGGTTTGGCAGCTGGACAGATTGTCAGGGCATCTGTCACTGCCTCAGTCCAGTGCAGGAGTCCCAGCAGGATTTCTAAAATGTAAATTACAACCACAATGTGAGACACATCCTTTTGCTTTACTGTTTTTTTTTTCTCCCTCCTTCCTGTTTGAATTCAGTATCTCAAGCCTCTGTAAAATTGTTGGACTTGAAGCTATTTTGCTTGTGTCTCATGGATACTGGAGACGCTTCCTGCATGGGGAGGCAGACATCTGCTCCAGCCTGTTCTTGGAGTTTTTTGTGTCAGACAGCCTGCAGTTGGCAGGTGGGAGCCGGTGGTTATTATCAGAATCTGAGTAATATCCTCTGTCTCCTTGATAACTCTCTGCCGGCTGCTCTGCAGCTTTGGTATGTTTGCTCGTCCTCTTCTGGTTCTCTGTAGATCATTCCAGTAAAAAGTAAATTAAAAAAAAGGTTGTGTGCTCCCCAAAGTCATTGCAGAACGCGGTCTGCAGTATCTCTTCTCTTGTCCACATAAATCACTGCTAAAGCATGTGCAGAGAACGTGAAAGAATGCATTTATACCCAAAACACTCTCCTCTGCCCTTCCCCGTACAAGCAAACTTCCCCACTTGTTCTCCAGTGCCTGTTCTCAGGGATCATCTGAGGCACTGTCACCTTCTGTGTCCCTTCCTGGCACTTGTAGCTTTATTTAGGCGGGGGCTTTGGTGGCAGTCAGAGAGCTTTGCCCTGGACAGTTGAAGTCTGGCAGCTCTTGTGGGGATGGAGGTCCTGAATCTGCCCCCTCCAGGCATCTCCTTGCTGGTTTGGATTCCCCCCTTCCCACCTCTCATTGGCTTTATTTACCCAAGAATCATCAGGGATGCAGCCACTGCAGTTATCAGAGCTGAATGGTTTTTCCTGGGCCTCAGACCAGTCCCCCAGGTCTGCTGACCTTCGTGTTTCCAGTGAACAAATACCAGCTGGTGGGTCAGGTTTTGATCTTGGAGGTTCAGCTGATGTCTCTAAATGTTTTTTATTGTTTTTATGGCAGCCCTGAGGAACTGAAGGCAGCAGAGGTGGTACAGCACTGTGGGCAGAGTGGGTCTGGTGCAGCCTGGAGTTCCCAGCTATAAATAATTCCACTGAACTTGGCCCTTGGGTGCCTACAGACTTCGGCACCAGCTTAAGTATCATGTTGATACTTAAGTGTCTGCTGGGCCAGACACCTAATATTATTAGCAGACACTAAATAGGTCTCTCTTATTTAGTGGCCTTAATTTATTAAATCAGGCAGAAGTGGTCTCAGAAGAGGAGTGCTGGAAAAGGGAGCAGAGCAAGCTGTGAGTTTCTAATTTGCTGGATCAGGCCCCTGGAGATCCATGTGATCTGGTGCACTAGAGGCAGTGCTATTGCAGTGATTCATAAACAGATGTGCCCAATTTACATTGCAGCTTAATACCTTAGTTTAAAAAAACTGGCCTTTTTAAAAAGACAAATGTGTTAAAGCAGATGTTTCCAGTAAAACAAATATTTGTGTGATTTACAAACAACTTCCTACCACCAGAACTCATTAGAAAATGTGGAAAAAAGAAAAATGGTTCTGCGTACCAAAAAAAACCCCAAAATAAGGAGATAGCAAGGCAGTATTGCTACACACTGAATGAAAATTACTGCTGTGCTTGGGTTGGAAAGCAAAAGGTCAGAGCCTGATTTTGGTTGCTAATAACTAAGATTCACCCTGACCAGTTGCATACACTAAGGAGCAGAAACCTGTCTGTAAAAATACTTAACCAGCTCCTGTTATGTAGGATATGGGGTAACTGGGACCAGTATATGGGATTGCCCGGAGGCTCCTAAGTCTCCTCCATCCCATTAAAACCTGCCCTGGGGGACTGGATGGCTGCAGCATGGCACTAACCCTAAAGCAGAGCTAACAGCCCCGAGAGCAAGCCCTGCTCTAAGGAACCCCTCGCTGGGCATCTCCCCGCAGCGGGATGGGCTGCCCAGGGGGATGGTGTCTCTGGCTCTGTTTGACCTGCAGCTCAGGTGTGCCTGTTCCCCTTCTCCTCCCAGTTTTTGGGAGGGCAAAGGCAGGCGTGAGCAGGAGAAACTCCTGTTGTTTCTGGTCTCTTTGAATTCACTTCTTGTCCAGCTCCTGCTTGCCCTGCAAGCCCAGCACTCGTGTTACAATTTGACACCCCATGTGGTCTTAATGGGTTTCCCAGGCTGCAGCTCCAGCACAGCCACCACTTTTTGCTAGCTTCAGGGGCTGGCAATCCGCCTTTGCCTTCCAGCTCTCCACAGCACAGGTATCATATTTTTTTAATGCACTCGTCACCCATTTCATCCAGGCATTTGTTGCAAAAGAAACAGTGACAGCAGATGTTTGTGGGTTGGCAGGCTGCTCGTCTAAATCCATTGTGAGTGCCCTGGGCAAATGGCTCGTCCAGCTTCTGAGAGGACACGAAGTCGTCCAGGCGGATGGAAAGACAGGGAGGCATCCAGCAAACCTGAATGGAGCAAACCAGGGGAATCAGGAGGCAGAGAGGCTTTTGTTTCTTTACTAGAGCGTTGCAGGAGAGTGACAAAGGCGGTGTCGTGTGTGTACTTGTTACAGTGGAGGATACCAGCTCTGCAAATGCTGCAGTGAGGGTGGTTTCTGGAGCATCTCGGAGCACCCGTGCATGTTGGGGTGCTGGCCCATTGGTCTGCTTCCCATGGGTCTGCTGGGGATGCCTCTTGCAGCTGGAGAAGCTGGGAGGATAGGGCTGGAGGATGTCTCACCCAGGAGCAGGTGACACAGCAGCCCAGCAGCCAGTGGCCCACAAGAAAGCAACAAGGATGATGTGAGGAGCTCCAGTTATTTCTTGGCACATGGATGTCTCATCAGGGGTGTGGCAGTTCGTTATTAGGAAAAATGACTGCTAATGTCAGAGATTCTTGAGGAGTCCTTAGAAACAGGGACTGAGCGGATGCCCTGAAGGATGGCTGTGGGATGGGACTGCCCCTCGCCCTCCCAGCTCCCTGGTGTGTCAGCTTTCCATGCCTTGCCATGAAGAGTGATTCAGAGCCAAGCCTCGAATGGCTGCCTTCTCAGGGGGACTTGCTGGGATGTGTGCAGAGGAATTAGAAGTGTCCTGGGGGGAGTATTGTGCTGCTTCAGGGTGGCTCGGGGCACTCAGAGGTGCTTTTCTCAGCTCTCCCGTCAGTGTTCCTGAAACCTTGGCACAGCCTCGGCTCAGTTTTAGCCATTAGTGAATGGAGGCTTGTGCTTGGCTCTCAGGGACCAGGAGGCTTTAGTGCTTAATTAATTTCTGCAAAGTGGAGGGTGTAATTAATGCCTGTGGTCTGCTTTGAGACCCTTGGGTCTCTTGGGCAGCATGAAATCTCGTTTGGTCTATGAAAATCATCACTGGCCAGTACCACATGCCAGGTATGGCCATCTCAGTGTGGCCACTCATCTTGTCACAATGTTTGGGGGTCTTTTGGTCTCTGCTGGTGTTGTCTTGTGGAGGGCCATGGGCAGATGTAGTCCAAAACATCTTGTGTCCCTCCATGCTATGACAATCCGCAGTCTGTGCAAATTGTCCTGGGGACATGGAGCCAAATGAAGAAAAAACTCCCCTCACTCCTTATAAAGGGGGCATCTCTGTCTCCTTTCCTGCTATGCCCACACAGGCTTTTGTGATTTGTTCCTGGTTTCCCTTTGTTTTTCAGCAATTTCTTCAAACAAAGAGAGAAAATTGTCACTAGTTTCTTCGTGCTGGTTTTAGAGTAAACCATCTTGCAAAATCTAGGCAAAGCGGGTTAGAATTGATATATTTTGGCAGCTTAGGAGAGCTAGGCAAATTTCCTTCCTGATATCTATAAAGCTTTTTTTTTTTTCTTACTGTCAGCATTGTTTTTGTGGGTGTTAAACATGAACATAAAGAGAGAGTGCAACAGATTGCAGGTACCTCGAGTTCCAGCACAATCAACTGCCATTATTTAAAGAAGATGCTTTTAACCAAGTCTTTAGAATTCCCTCCTCATTTATCGATTTTCAGGTGTATAACTGCACAGAATTGCTCCCTGTCCCACCCACTCATGACACCATCACTCACGCTCTGGGTGATCCACAGACATTTTACATCACCAAGCATTAACATAAATAAATTAACACTTTAAAAGTGTAAATGTTGTATTTCACAGGAGTCAGTCAGGATATTTGGAAGGGAAAGAAATGTAAATGGAATGAAATTCTTAAGCAAGATTATTGATATGACAAGACTAAAGAGCTTGGGATTCTGTGAAAAGTGCCTCTTTTCATCCCTCTAATAAGTCCATTACTTGCACTCGGGAATATTTTAAGGTCCTTTTCATGCTGAATCTGGAGTTGAGCATGCTTTGCATTTCAAGCTTTGTCTATGAATCAGTAGAAGCCAAAGTTATTTCTGCTTTAAAATAACAGGAGCAGGGAACAGCTAATCTCTTTTCATTCTGAGTCCTTACATTATTTTACTGGACAGAGTTTGTGTTGGCTACAAAACAGGGCATTCACAAAATCTATGAGAAGGAATTTAGTCTAAGAATGAAGCCTAGATTGCAGTATGCATAAAGACTCCTTTTCCTAAGGCCATTAAGAAATTCCAAATCTGAGCTATTTTGAACAGTGACATTAAATTAGCCTTGCTAATTCCAGTAATTCAAGCCGATAGCTGAGTTTACAAATCTACTAGATGAGGCCTTCCCATAATTACAATCTCAATGTGCTTTTCAGCTAAGGTGAGTCGGCACAAAAAAAAGATAAATAAATAAAAGGGGGGAAAAGTGCTCTTTCTGTTCTGGCTTTTGAGATGAGTATCTCTAAAGAACAGTTAAGCAGCTGTATTGCACCAATAAGACGTCCCCTGTCCTGGACTGGTAAGTTCATTTTGCCTCTAATGTGCAAGTGAAATGCAGAGGAGAAAGTGGATTTTTCCCTGCTTTTTTTTTTTTTTTCTGTTGTCTCTTTACAAAGGAGAATTGATGCTGCTGGTGCTTGTAGTTCAGTTTTTAGTTGTTTATTTACAGGTGGTAATTCTTCCTGGGAAAAGAGAGGGTGTGACTGGTTACCCTCTTTTGTGGACAGAAAAAAACCCCCAACCTTTGGTGGGTAAATCCAGGTCAAAGCAGGTGGAACAATGATACAAAGGTGCAACCCTTATTATTCCTCTGGACAAAGATGTTGATTTGCAGATCCCAACACAACAAAACATTACTAGAGTGGTGGAAAGGTTTTGAGAGTATGTTTTTAAAGCCATAAGGCACAAAGCCATGAAACAAATAAAAATTGAGTGTATTATTTTAAAGGGTGTTAATTTTATTATAACCAAGTTGAGGAAATATAAGGGCGAACATAAGCATTCACATCAGTACTTAACTCAAGCTCCAATGTTCATAAAATGTCCTTTTGATCAAGCTGTGAGTGTTTTGATCCTTATTCTGTGAGCACCATTCAAAGTGACCTAACTGTAGTTCCAAACAGGCATCTGCAGCTGCAGAAGTCCTTGAGCAATAACAGGTCAGGAACTTGGATGTGTGCTCTGCCGGGAATGCTAATATTGCAATCCTTTGTTGTTGTTGTTGTTCCAAGTAAGAAGGAAAGAACAAAAACTCTCACGAAATAAAAATTCCCACCTGTCCTGCCACCATTGGCTGTGGATACTTGAGTCAAAATATTAAGCTAAATAGTGATTTTAATCTATCTTAATAATAATGATATGACTGCTAAATAATTTTCTATCATCCCCACATGAGTGTTTGACCTTTCTCTTCTTGGAAACATTGTCACCACAGGCACATTGGTGATTTCTAGAAGAGCACCCTAATTTAAGAGGATGTTTTTCTGCTGGGCACCCACAGGATTGGGTGCGAGTCCTGCAGCTCAGAAAACCATGGCAGCATGTTGCACAATCACACGGAGCCTGTTTGGAGTGGGGATGTACCAAAACTGCCTGGCAGTCATCCCCTCCTCTCCCTGTTGCAGGCAGGTTTCCTACCACTGATGCACACTGTCCACAGGCTCAGGTATATGCAGCAGATTGTGCCCCAAAATAGTGCTTAGGGCAAAATCAGTTGGAAAAAGCTCTGCTGTTTTTAGGGGCTGGAGGAAGCTGCTTTTGCTCCCCAGTGTTGCAGTGATGGTTGGGGAGGAGTGAGGTGAGGTGAGGTGGGGGGCACAAGCACAACTCTTTTTTTCTGGGGCAGTGAAGAAATAGGGGAGGCTGAAATGCAATTCTTGATTTCCAGGAAACTCTTATCTCTAATCTCTGTAATCCATTTTAGAGAGGATTTTGTGATTTTGAAGGGATTTACAAACTGGATTAAGTAGCCTTTTTATTTTGATTTTCCATTGTGATTGTGACATTCCTGAGAGAGAGCCATGATTGCTTCAGATAGGATGGAGAAGGAGGCATTTTTGGACTTGGATGTCGGAGCCCTATTGAGTTGTCAACTCCTTGTTTCATTGCTTGCTGGGTCAATGGAGGTGTCCCCAGAACAATCTGGATGCTCCCACATGAGCAGTGTGTCCTCATCCCTGGGACCTTCTTGTGGCTGTACAAGCTGACGCAGGGAGATGCCAGGCAGAAGCCCAGGGCCAATCCCCTCCATCCCTTGCTCCCTCCTTCTGGGGAGGGTACAGTCAAGGTGGTCTCCTTGAGCTCCAGCATGGTCCCAAGCGTGACAGGGAGACCCTTGGTCCCCAGGAAAGAGTAAGTGTGATGACACAAGTCCAGCACAGCCCAAGCACTGCAGCCACAGTGTCCTGGTGCTCAGCAGGGATGACACTGGGGTTCCCATTGGAACTGCCACCACCATTCAGATCCAGCTTTTAGTACCATCATTCCACTGGTGCTTTGGGGTCAGGGTTTGCTCTCGGCCTGGGAGGGAGGCAGGGAGCAGAAATCAGCCGGGGTTTGTGTCAGATGTTACAGGCACTCAGTAAGCAGCTGGGTTTAACTTGGGTTTTTCTCTGCAGCCATGCAGTGCAAAGCCAGGTCCTGGTTTCAGACTAGAGAGGCTGTTCCTGGGGGTGCTTCCAGTCCAGGGAACATGTCCCGAAGCTGTTAAAATGTTCCAGCCTGTGAACCCAAACCTTCTTCTATATAAAGTGGAAAAGCTGGGTATGGTGATGTTTCCCAGGGCCTTTTGCATTACCTCATTTTTATAGGCTGAAGTCACTTTAATGTTGTTTTAATACAGGTCCAGGATTATTTATTTGTTTGTTTGTGTATTTATTTATTTGTTTATGCAGGTTAACACAATGAAAAAAGCCAGGCGATGCTGTCGCCACTTTGGCTCCCTTCCCTTGGCAGCTCTCTCACCTCAGCTCCTGCTCTACGCAAACATTCCCCTGGCACGGACAGGGGGAGATTGCTGTCTGTCCATTCTGGTGATCCGGGGCAGTGTCAGAGCACAAAACCTCAGGAAGTTTCTCCAGGAGCAGAGGAGCATGGAGTACAACCATGCTTGAGCCTACCTGCCAGCTCTACTGTGGGCTGAGCAGGTATGTCCATGCAAACCCAAATTCTTTGGTTTTGACCTGAAATCTTACTCGAGATATTTCCCTTGGCATCATGAGTTGTAGCCTGGTGGAGTCTCTGGCAGTTTGATCCCTAGGCTGGGAGTGCTGCTCAGGCACTTTTTTTACACGTGTGCTCAAGGGGCAAAACACCAGCTGCCTCGGATTCTCTTTTCCTTAAAAGCATAAGGCATTGATGGATGTCCAGGGACTTTTCACTGAGTGTAGACATTGCACAAAGTCCTTGTCCCTTCTGATTGAAGAGGCACATTCCAGGTTGCCTGCTTGAAGCAGGAATGCCACAAACCCCTGGTCTCCGTGGCCTGGGCACTTTCAGGTCTGGTTTTCACACACAGAGAGTCACAGAGGAAGGTGTGAGATGTTCCTGGGTGCCATAACACCACCATGAGTTTTCTAATCAAGCATTAAGAAATATCCTTCTGCCTTGAGGGCTGCTTTTAGTGGCTAATATCTGGAAGGCAGCAACCACTGCATTCCCCCTAGGACTGCATTTTGTCAGGTCTTGCTAGTACCGGAATGTCACTGAATGTCCTGAGCTTAGAGAGTTGAAGGCCAGCATGTAGCAAGAAAGAGCTTCCTCTCCTGGCAATATCCAAGAGCTTTTGGGGAAGAAAAGATGAAGGAGAAAATTCCAGTTGGATGGGAGTATGTTGTTTTCAGTCATTAGAGGGAATATGAAGCATTTAATTTTGCTCTGCTATCATTGGGAACCTTACTTCCCCAAATCAAGACTGTATGGAGATGTCTCAGGTGACAGCAGAGTGATCAGAAGGGATCTCTTTGTGATTTAGATCTTGAAGGTCTCCAAACGGGGAGAAGATGACTCCACATCTGGGTGGGCTGAGGTACTGGGGGATCTGCAGGACCATTGCAGTCCTATATTGCTGCCACTTAAATAATTTCACTTCTATTCATACTCTTCTGTTTCCAGCTATTCCTCTTTTTGTTTCTTGACTCCTGCCTTTGTAGATGTTTTTGGCTGTACATGTTTAGCTCCCTATCTTTCAATGCTTTTCTCCTAAGTTCCTTTAGGTAGCAGCTCTTCTTCTAGACTGTACAGCTGGATATCAGACAAGGGTAATGCTTCTTCATCAGCAAAGTACAAAGACTCCGGCACCTCCAATTAATAATGCTAATGAGATTGTTAATTTTTAATAGATTACATGAGTGTGTTTTGCTAAACACATTTTTGTGGCTCCGCAAGTGCAGTTCAGAAACTCTTTCACGCTCTGCCAAGGGGAAAGCGAGTAATGCAATTGCAGATGCCAGATTCTCTTCAGGGTAGATCTAGAACAAACCAAGGAGAAAAGAAGAATGTAACAAGTACATTTTCAAAGTAAACAGAGGCCCAAGTCATAAATGGTGGCCCTTCCTTGCCACCAGCCTCTGGCCAAGGTGGGCGGAAGGAACACTGTCTGGAATTGGGGTCATGGAGCAGCCCCTCTGCCTGTGTTGGGTTTTGAGGGCGTTGGGTACACTGTGTTGGGTTTTGAGGGCGTTTTGTCCCTTCAGCCCATCAAAAGCTTGAGAACATGTGTGGAGAGACTTTTGTGGTCTCTCCAGAGATGGGAGAGTACCGGAGGCTGGGGAGCCAGGGTGTGCACAGTGGCTGCCTCGCAGAGCTCATTGCCTTGCGTACCCCAAACAGCAGCTGGTTACACCCCTTGCGTGGGACTGAGATGGACCTTCCTCGCATCTTGATCCCCCCAAACCAATTTACTGCTGCCTTCCAGAGAGCATCGATCCTAGGGGAATTTCCTCCCCAGTTGGTGCCGGGTTTGTGGTGGTGCCTATGGTCTCTGGGTCGCTGGTGAACACACTCTGCAGGCCACGGGCCATCAGTGGCATACCAGCAGATGAGAGGTGGCAAACAGGCAAGAGGAGAAAAGTCTTGGTTTGCAAATCAGCAATCCCAAACCTGATTCCCTTGGGTTTCTGCCCAGGAAGTTGGTTTTACCACTTGCTGCTGAGCCATGCCAGGCTCTCTTGGCCATGTTGCCGACGGCAGCAGGGTGGTGTTGAGCTGGATTTTTTCTTCTTTTTTTTTTCCAAATCCATATTGCCAAGAGCCGCACCTCCTAAATTGATGTGGAGGAGGTGGAAAAGCAGAGGCACAAGACCATGCACATGCTGCACATCCATCTCGGTGATCTGTGCCAACACAAGCCCCACGGCCAGCCCTGGCTCAGTGCTTTAATTACACACCGGCGCGGCCGCACCTATGGCTGGGTTGTTGCAGCTCGTTGTGCAAGAAGACAACTGGCAAACCTGTTGGTGCTCCAGGATTTTAATGGTAATAAGCCAGAGGGCAAAACCTCCCTGATGAGATGAAACCATGCTTGGCTAGGCATTTGGAAAAGTTTAAGGTGTTTTGGAGAATGCTGGGAATCTCGGCTGTATCCATGCAGTTGTGGCTGTTTGTGCCATGTAACCCAATGGATGGTTTCAGGTGTTGTCTTTGGGGAGGCAGAGGTGTGTTTGTAATTTCAGCTGTTTGCATGAGAAAGCCAGATAACTGCAGGCTGAGGTGAGCAGAGCTTTTGGTGTTCCAGCAGGAAAAGTTTGGGATGAAATTGGACTTCTTCGAGATTTCAGGTGCAAACACCTGTGAGAATGAAATGGTTGGTACTGTGGAGAAGGAGAGATTTGGGAGCTCAGGTCAGGCAGACTGGTGTGTGGAAACACAGGCTGTTATGCTTCACCTGGTAATGAGTCAACAGTTTGGGCTTGACTCAAACATCTCTCCCTTTAAGAAATCCTGTCCTAGTTTACAGACAGCCAGTCTACTACATCTATTGGCAACTTCTTCCCCACACTGAAGATGCTCTCTGTTTAAAAAAATTAAAGCAATGCACTCTGGAGATCGTCACTTTCAGTGGCAATGGTAGCATGTGCTTTCCTAGGAAAAAACATTCCTGAAGGAAAGATGTAGGTAGATGCTGGCAGATGCAGAAGCTTGCCAATCTGCCCAACCTGTCTCTGACATTTCTACTTGATGTATTTTGCAGTCACTGCAAAGGGTCACGATCCATTCCCTTCACACCACAGGGTTTCCATCATCTGCAAACCAAGGCCATCACCACAGCAGCCCTGTTGGCTGAACATGCTGCGTTCGGCTTGATGGTTTTGCCTTTGATGGGATTCCCTCGCACCCATCACCGCTGCACGAGGCACTGGCAGAGCTATCAAGTGGCAGGGGGAGGTAGTTTTCATGCCTGGCCATCCAGTATGGCTCTGTTACTATGTTGGGTCCATGGCTGGAACCATCTGCTGGGGCAGGCTTGGCAGGCAGGCAGCCCAGATGCCTGGCTGGGAGATGACATTCCCTGGCTCTGGGCTCAGGGCAGCAGCTGAGCCAGCCTGCAGCAGCAGGGCTCTTGGAGGTCATTTGCCGGAGTGACATTTGCTAGCAGTTCTTTGCTTAAGGCTATGTTGTCCTTTTTGGGGTGAAAGTGGGGGTTTTGCTAGGCAGCAGTGGATTTGGCAGAGGAAAGCCTGTGTGCCAGAATTCATCCTCCCGGCACCTGCTGCGCCAGCTGCCATGGGACTTTTCATCCCAGCTCAAACCCACCTTTCTCCCAGCTCAGCTGTATTTTGTAGCTGTCTCCAAAGCTGGTGTGGTTCAGCAAGAAGACCTTTCTAATGATTCCTGCCCAATAAGCTTGTGCAGAGTCAGTATGCCCAATTCTAGTCCTAATCCATGGGAAAATGGCACCGCTTTATTTTGTGGATGCGGAAAGCGCGTGTTGCAGAGCTGGGGCCGGGTTTTGTCATCCACGCTGCGAGGCCATTGAAGCTGCTGCTGTCCTGGGAGCAGAGCACAGCAGCTTTGTGTTAGAGGGGCTTTGGTTACAAAAGATGCTTCCGGAGGGACCGATTTGTGTGCGGCTGGGGACCTCTCACCAGCTGTGTGAGGATTCCGGGAAACGGCACGGCACGCTCGGCGTGCATGAGGGGGGGAGAAAAAAGCAGAGCTAATGATTGACTATTATTTTAAAGGGATTATCTACTCTGCAGCCCAGAGGACAAGAGGGGCCAAAATGAGTGAAGACTGAATTTGTAATTGGTGCAGATTGTCAGTAATACCCCCTGGACTCTGACTGATTATAAACAGAAACAGATTTTTCTAGTTTCCTGCCCTCCCCCGAAAGTCTTTGTGTGCCAAAGGGCCACTTTGTACTGAGAAACTGATGCCAGTGAATTGGGTGATCAGAGCTGGGGTGGTGGAGATGTTTAATGCAGAAGGTGGCTGGGTAGAGGGGAGGCAGATGAATAGCTTCTCTCATGTTATTTTGCAGCGTAAAGGTAAGGTTTTGGGTGGAAGTGGCCAAAATGGAGTATGTGGAAGGTTATTTTCTGTTACCCCACCAGCCATCCTGCAGCTCCATCCCTGATGCTGAGGCTTTTTCGCTCCTGGCGACTGTGGGAGCAGGAGGTGCAGGGATGTGGAGGTGACCTGGACTAACCAGGGATCCTGACAAAAGCTGGAAATCGTAATGGAGCCCTCTCAAGAACAACCTGGTTAGGAACATTTGTTATCTGGATTCCTGGATTTGAAATATGTTTATTAGCAATAATATAAGCAATAAGACCAGAGGCAGTGGTTAGAAACTGATGCACAGGAAGCTCCACCTGAATATGAAGAAGAACTTCTTTACTGTGCAGTGACTGAGCATTGGAGCAGGTTGCCCAGAAAGAGTGTGGAGTCTCCCTCACTGGAGATATTCAAGAAATGTCTGGATCAACCCTGTGCCATGTGCTCTGGGATGACCCTGCTTGAGCAGGGAGTTTGGACCAGATGACTCACTGTGATCCCTTCCAACCTTACCAATTCTGTGATTTTGTGGTGCATATCTTTAATGTTGTTATTGCCTGGATCGGCTGCCTGAGGTCTGTTAGAGGATCATACTTTTTTTTTTCCTTTCCTCTGACATAGCAAAGGTCATTAGAAGTTAAATGAAAGGGATTTGCAAGGGTTACAGATCCATTATTAATACAAAATAAAAGATGTTTGGCTAAATCCATCAAGCCTAAAAATACAGTTGGGCACAAATAAGGAATTGGAAACAATGGAAGGAGCAGTGAAAACAAACGGCACACCCAAGCACTAAACTTCTGAAGCAGTTAAACAAGGCGAGGGAAATAGCACTCTAATCTCTGATGACAAGAGGGTTTCTGTTGACTTCTCTTTAATTTGGCCAGAAGGGAATAGAGAGAGAATCACCATCCCCATTTGGGTGCGATGCCATCCTTTAAAAAATTACCCTTACTCAAGTTGAGTTGAAATCCCAGAATCTGAAAATTTCCCACGCAAAGAATACATTTGAAATGCTCATTTTGGTATGCCCTGGCTGAACATTTCCAACAGGATTCAGCTGCTGCATTGAGACTGTGCAGGAACTCGCATCTCATAAATTACATCCCAGAATGAGACTGTAAATGAGGCCATCAAAACCCTTTGTGCTGTTAAGGACCTTGCTGAAACACTCTTTTGTTTCAAATTTATTTTCTAAAAGGAAGGCAAGAGTATTTACTCAGTTCCTGAGGACTTCTCTAGTTTTGCTAGCATGCCCAGTAAGAAAATATTCTGCCCCAAAAGCTCTCATGATCACTGGTCTGGGAGCGTGTTGGTGCCTGATAATACTGTGACCCCATGGAGCATCTTCTAGGTTTCAGGAGCCTTTGGAATGTGTGGAAATACCTTCCAAAACACACCAGGGGAAGTTGTGATCCAACATTGTCCCAGATGAGGAGTCTTGTGTGAAACAACCAACTGCGAAATAATCTGCTGTGATTTTACTAACTCCAAATCCCTTCACTTATTTCCAGAAATGAGCTTGGGAAAATAAGGTGGTGCAGCCAGGCTGCTCCCAAACTGCCCTGAAGCCTGAGCATGCCTCGTGCCAGAGGGACTTGTTCTTTCTGTGCTTGGAAAGCCTCCCAGCACATCCCTTTTAAGGTGGCACCTTCCTTCCCCTGCTCTTCCCATGGGTGTGCGGCACCAGAGGACAGCAGAATATCTGTACTCTTTAGAAGAAAAGTAGGAAAGTTGTGGAAAAGAGGAATTGCAATATTTGTGGGAATCTACTCAAGAATTCAGTTTACCAGGCAGGTTCTGCTTGCACCTGGCCCTCTGTGTGCATGGATAACTGCTCCCTTTGAGCCATTTCTGACCCCCTTTGATGGCCTGGGCTGATTCACTTGTCACGCTAACATTGTTCTGCTTTCGTTCTGCAATGTTTGGGTATTTTTTTATTAAGAAAAACTGCCTGTTTGCCTTGGCAGTGGTGTTCATTGGACTGATGTGGCATTTTTTAGATAGAATGTTTATTTGGTCTCTTGGATTCTTTCTCAGGGGTGGGGTGGGATGATCCAAACCTTTTCAACATGCTACTGATGTAGAAGGCTAGTAAAAGGCTTGAGCCAGGGTCTCTTCTGGTGAAAACCACCAGTTTCCTCCAACTCCGAAGGCCAGGCTCTGAGGATGAGACAAACAGGCGTAACTGATTCCCATTTGGGTGAGGATCCTGGACCCCAGAAGGAGATGGCAGCAACACAAGCAGGGGAGCAAGGGCCTCACTGCCTTGAGACAAGCATGGGTGCACCCACTCAGTTCAGCTGACTGACAGGTTCAAATGCCCCAGGCAGATACGGCTAATGGCATCTTAAAACATCTTTTCCTCTGTTCTTGGCCCTGAGAATTGCTGATGTCTTGTCTTTCCACATTGTCTATTCGGACTTCTTTATTCTTCCCTGTCCCAGCAAGACAAGGGTGACTGTGAGCTACTGCTCAGCAGGTCCCTTGCAGCCAGTGATGGGTTGCCACAAGCTTTTCCCTCTGTTAATGTCATGCTCCTCTGCCAGGACTATCAAAACTTTTATACTAGATGTTTTCTTGGATTGAAACCCACATGTGCTTCATCTCAAAGTCTCTGTGTTACAACACCAGCAAGTCCAGAGTGCACGATCCATTCACATTCCTTCCTTTGATGAGGTGGACCAGGGATGGGATGTGTTCTCAGTGCTGTTAGGAGCATATTTTGCACTCTTACATAAGATTGCAGGAATGCAGAGCTCCTCAGGTCCTACAGCCAGGAAGTTTTGGTGAGCAAGGCCTTCTGCTGACTCTGGGTTTGGGGAAGCGTTAGTGCTCGCCAGGATTTCCTCACTCCTGCACGCATCCTTGTTGTGCCTGGGGAGCAGACACAATTTGCATTGCGAAACACCCCCTCCAAAGCTCTGCTGGTTTTCTTTGGGAGTAGCTCTCCAGTAAGGCACATCCCTTACCTCTTTTGTTTTCTTACTGGAGCGCCTCACAGTTGTGATTTTTTGGTCTCTCCAAGCATAAGGTTTGGTGTAGGGTACTGAGAGCGGTGAGTGCAGGACTGACAAGATGTTTGGTAAGCTCTTCTGGCCCATCAAGCCCTGTGATGCCTTTGACTGCACCCAGACCCAGCTGCCCTCAGCTGTGGCATGGGCTGCCCCCAGGACCCCACTTGTTGGAGGGGCTGGATGTGCTGTGTGTCAGAATGTTGACACATACCACCTGTTACTGACCACCCCTCTCCTTCTGCTTTCAGAGCTGGCGTATGACCTGGATATGGATGACATCTCTGCAAATAAGCAGCTTCTGAATCAGCAAAGCAAAGACGGTGCTGCAGTCCCCAGCAGCGACCCTGGGAGTGCGGCCACCCACCCCAGTCCTGCTGCTGCCATCGCCCTGGTCCTCCTGCTGCTGCTGGGCCTCCAGCCATGAGCAGTGCTGGTGGCATCACTCTGTGTTTCTCCATGCCTTTTTTCAGTGAGGAAGATATTTGGAACCTATTCTGAAATATATGCACATTTCGAAAACAGGACAAATCACCTAAGTCAGTTTATCAAGACTCTTCACAGAAAAAAACCCCAAACTAAAAAAGTGTTGGTTCATGGCAAACTAGTAAATATCTAACAGTGCTTTTTAAAGATAATCCTGTTTAATATAAGCAGATTAATATTAAATTGTGTTCCTCACAGTTTTTGAAGACTTAGGTCTCCCTTGCTGTTAAGGTAAAGACCGTATTTCGAGTTGTTCGAACATACATGGGGTACGGAACACCTATGGCTTATGAAATACTATGAGCAAATATCATACCCCTGATCCTAGTTGACTTAATACAGATTTTTTCTGTACTTCAAGCAGTTTTTGTACTTACTCCAAATTCGAGTCTCACCCCTGAGAATCTGGTCAGGACATAACAGGGAGCATGTGAAGACAGGGGATGGAGAAGATCAGACACATGGCAGGAGGAAAGATGCTGTGGATGAGAAGTTGTCATGCACTGAGATTGTGGTGATGTGCTCCCCTGGGCACAAAGCCCACTTGCATCATGGCAAGTTGCAGGTCCAGCCAGGTCCTAAAGCCCTTCAGTGCAGGTGGCTGATCCCCACCAGCATCCTTGTGGCACGTGCAACAGCCTGGTTTCATTCTTCAGAAGTGAAGCATCTCCTTTCCCACGGGAAACCTGCAAACACAGCTCCAGCCAACAGACAGACAGCGGGGATGTACACACTGTGCTTTGCAGGGTGAACAACGGCTGTACAATGTGTTGTGCTACGGAAGGGGAAAAGAAAAGAATTTACAGGAGCCTCAGGCAGATGAGACTCTTACTCATGTGTTTCTTTGCATGTTCCTTTACGTAAGCTATTCTAAAATAAAGATTGGTTGCTCTATAAGTGGTGCCCTGGAAATAGCCTCCCATGTGTGCGAGACAATAGCCTGTGTCGTACTGGAGTAGGCAGCCTGGGAACACCAACTGCGCCAAGCTCAGGGCCACGAGGGAAAGACTTGACTTGGTCTGACTAAATGGATGGGCTAGGTTTGGTTTGGTTTCTGGCCAAGATGGTTGCATATTTCTGTTTCAGGTCTGCCTTTACTAGAGTGATTATATCCACAGTATCTTAAGCTGCAGCGTGTGCATGTGCGTGTGCATACGCTCCCTCACACGCACGTGCATGCTTCAAATATTTGTGTGCATCACCCCTCTCTTACAGCAGCTTTATGTTTAGGAGAAAGTAGATAGCTCCAAACCATGTAGCCAGATGGTTTGGAGAGTGGAAGCTTTACCCAGTCTAAGTGGTGGGGCCGATCTGTCCGACTGATTTGAAGCCTTGGAATTGCGTGAAGTGCTTTGGGTTTGTGGCAGAAGGAGAGATGATTGTTCCCCCACTCCTCCGCATGGAGATGTTAACTCCCAGTTCACCACTCCTGATGCAAAGGAGAAGATGTGGCCTAACCCATGGCATGACCTGATGGTTAATTGTTGGAGATGTGTCCTCTGGGTTTCAGAATCCTCATATCCTACCCGCACTGGGGTGGGTGCTGGTGGTGTTTGGGCAGTGCTGGTGACATGTGGTATTCCTGTAAGGGCTGATTTTTCCGATTTTTTTCATCCATGTGGTGCGATGTGGTTTTGTACTTTACATGTTTTTGTATTTTATATTTTAGATGTTCACAAACCAATCTGCTGTCCTCTCTGTCTCTTGGGACTGTGTTTTGACCCCTGGGTCAAATGTGTCCTGGTGCATGGAGTGCCGCAATAGAGAGCCAATGGTGGTGCTGCCAGAGGCATTTCTTCACCTTCCTGCTGCTCTGCTCTTGTGCTGGCCCAGCTCTTCGCATCATCCCAGCTCTCTGTGCTGCAGCTGGCTGAGCCCATGAGCCTCTGCTCCACCAAAGGGAATATTTTATTAGCGCCACTTGAATTTCCATCGCTTCTTCCCTTCTGATCATGTTCCTTTCATCCCCCGGGAGCGCTGGGGGTGGAAGTGGGCTGCTGGCTTTTTTCAGAGATGATGTGCTGCCTCTGCCTCACCAGGTATTGCTGGTACTGGTGCAGGGACATCATCTCCTCTAATATTATGTCAGAAATATTCTGTGTGCTGCTGCTTCCTTAGATAAGCAGCAGGATGGGAGGGTGGCAGCAGTTTTTCGGTACAAGTCCAGTGTGTTTTCTCTCTGAGGAGCTGGTGTGGGCTGTGCCTTGCTGTGTCTCACAAAGCCTGATGGGTTCTCCCATTTGCATCACCACAGTGCAATGCTGATGTGTCTCAGCAGAAGACCCCTCTGAGGCACGCTGAGCCTGGTTTCCCTTTGCTGTTTAGCAAAGCTATGCTTGCTGGAGATTTTGTTATGATCAGAGATCACAAAAAAACAGCCTTTGAGCCCACTACCTGCCAAGTTTATAGAATAATGGATTCTAACTTGAAAAAGCAGCTGTTGAATTTTCCCCTGCCCTGGTGCACATGTTTTAACAGGGACTTTGCAAGGAATGCCCTGGCCACCGAGGTGGGATAAAGCTGATGTTCAGTTTGGGGCAGTGTTTCATTCCCGGGTCATGAGAAATAAGGAATAATTTTTCCACGATTATTTCTCTTCACCAACTCTGTGTACTGCCTTGGCATGGGATGGGGCCCCTCCACCAGGAGATGGGCACTGTCACCTCTCCTCTGCATATGTACCTGGAAGTCCAAACCTTGTCCCAGGGCACACAGGTTTAAATGCCAATACACAGTTGAGATTATTTCAATTTTTAATTATTAATGAGTATACATATCATACATATGATAATATGTTTATATGAGTCAAGGAGGAGGGGGACTTGAGCTGCTGGCAGGTGCCAGGGCTGCAGCTCAGCTGTGTACACAGCACCATGATAACACAGTGATGTGACTTCGGCACCAGTGGTAGCCATTTCTGGCCAGCAAGAGTGTCACCAGAGTAAATACCTGGGGTTTTAGCTGAATAGAGGAGTTTATGCATGAAGGTGCTTTTGGGAAAAAAAACCCCAAACAATGGAAAACTCCTTTTGAGATAATTTTTAGCTCTGTGATGAAACCCAGGGCCAGTTCTGAGCTGTCGCTGACTCCAGTCCCTGAGTCTCCCTGTGCAGAGCTGTGGACTCCTTGGTGCAGCTGCCAGCACCATGTCCCAGTGGTGCCTCGTGGGCTTGGCACCTTGTGCCGGCACCAGATAAAGGCCTGGCAACCTTGGGAATGGTTCCCATCTCAGGTGCTTGAGCCCTCATTCCTGCCAGTTGACTTTAATGCTTCCTGGCCAGTTCCACAGCTCCTTTAAGCTCCACTGGCAGCAGTGGGGTGGCAGGAGCCTGCTGGCTCCACGCACATCCCACATGTGGGCAGGAATGGGCAGCATCACTCCTCGTGTCAAGGCACTGCATTCCCTGGAGGAGTTTGCAAGCAGCCTTAAAAAGGTGATGAAGCCGACACCTTTCCCTGTGTCTGAGGGTGGTGATGAGATGCAAACATGTGCTTAGCATGTGTAATGTATTTCTGCACTAACCACGCATCAAATTATAATTTAAAACCGAAATATTTTTGTTGGATGGGAAGTTCCAGTTCATTAATCAATTGACTAATAGTCTAGTGCTGGAATGGTAAAATCTAACACACTGAACAGCTGCTGGAAACAGCTGGTGCTTACGGCTCATGCTGTTTGGGGAAGTGAAACCTAGAGTGTCTTGGTTTCGTTTTTCAGGGAGCTTTTCAGAATTCCTCATTCATCTCCATGAGCAAAACCCTCAAGCCCTCTGGAGCATGGGCCTAACAGGGATCCAGGACTGGATTCACTGGGGCTTCCAGTTGAAACCAACTACCCCTTGCATGGAGGATGCAGAGAGCACCAGCCATGCCTGCAAACCTGGTAGCTGTACATGAGGATGTTCCTTTCGGTCTGCAGAAGGGGGACACGTGTAATCCTCTGCTGTCAGGTATTTTGATTTGCTTTTGAGTCAAAACTGCTGCATGCTGAACTATGGGCACGGCAAGGGAGATGCCACCAACCAAAAGGGCAGTTTCCAGCTGCTCCCCAGCCTTGGAGGGCACTCGGTTGGTGCAAAGCTCAGGGTCCTGCTGGGGTGGCATGCTGGCGACTGCTATGCTGGGAGGGAGGAGGTGACTGTCTTGCACTGCCTCCTGCTCTGCTTTTTTGGCAGCTGCTGGTCCATGGTGAGATGGATGGGAGGCAGTGGTGGTGGGCAAGAGGCACCAAGGGAGCAGGGAGATGAGCAGGCTGCAGCAGGGACCGTATGTGGAATGTTTGCGTAAGTCTGTAAAGTAAAATATATGAAACCACACAAAGACTCAAAATGCTCCAAACAGCCAGGTGTGCTGCTGAGACACCTCCTTCCCATGTTGGAGCACACAGCTCAGTGGTGGGACTGGCCATGGCGAAGTCCACCGGACGAGTCATGCCCTGCAGGCTCTCCAGCTCACCTAAGCTAAAGCAGCCCAGAAATATCCTTTGGTTCTCAAACACTGGGGTGCTTTGGTGGGAATTTCCTTGACCTTTCCAGCACCACTTCAGCTTAATAATTGACAAGTGCTGCTCAAGCTTTACCAGATCACACACCACACCCCCTAGAAGCAGGTGTTCACTCCCAGAAACTCAGGGATTTTTCAGTTTGAGCCCCACAGCTGGGGGTGACTCAGCTGAGCACCAGGCAAATGACACATTCTCCCAGGATATTATTTGTTCCCTTAGCAAGGAGCTAGGTATGGAGGTACTGGGGGAAAAATCTGGAGCCAGAAGGGAATGGGGTGAAACTACGAAATTGGAGGATGCTTGCTGGTCCTTAGAGTGGGAATTTGGGTTCTCTCTTAGGGACATGGTGAAGGTCCCCATATGAAGAGAAAGGGTGGATTTTGTTCAGCTCCAGCCTGTGGCTTGCTCATGGGAGACCTCCCTAAGAAGTAAAAGTGGGGGGAAAATAGCAACCCAAACCCACAAACAACCCCCTAAACAGGCTTGTCAAAATGTTACTAAGGGCATTCCCTGGAGATGAGGTAACTGAAATTTTGGCATAGGAAGATGAAGCACTGTGGCATGTTTATCCAGTCAGCAAATTTACTGCCTTAAAAAAAAAAAAAAACAACCCAGAAAATCAGTGGGTATTAGTCAAATATAGTTTATTTTGTCAAACATTGTATCCTTTTGAAAACAACCATCTTGGTGTTGTTTTGCTGAGAGCGTGCTAGGGTCTGAAGTACACAGCCGTGCCTTGGGGCTGCAGAGTGACGTATCCCACAGTCCTTCCTGACAGATGATGCCATTGCCTCCAAAGCCATCATGTCCTGGTGAGGCTCCCCATGAACCATATGCCAGCACTGCAGCCCAAACCATTTGGAGAAGGAAAAAAACCATCCTTGCTGGTGTGGGGTTTTTCCTCCTGGGCGCCGTGTGGTGGGGTCGGAGCTGGCGCTGGTACCCAAGAACACTTTGTGGGGAAGGAAGTGCCCCGTTAGGAGATTATCCAGCGTTATTTCAGATGCTCCTTAGTGGCCACAGGGACAATGAAGACTTCTCCCAAGTGATCTAACGCATTACCAGTACTGAAAACCAGATTTTTCATAGCAGAAGTACAGATTTTGCCTCAACCTCCCCGTTTACTTGCTGTCTTCTCCCTTGTAGGAGCCCAGCAGAGACCTCAGCAACTTATTGCAACAAGTCAACACATTTAGGGATCTCTGCCATTTGTTTTTGTTTGCTTTCACTGTCTTCTCTGCTATTATTATTTCAGTGTGCAAAGATGCTGCACATCCAGAAGGGAAATCACTGCTGGATCCAAGCGGCACAACCACCTTTTGCATCCAGCTCTCTTCAAGCAAATCACTAGAAAGAAGTGGAAAGCCTGCCTGTAGCAGCCTGTATCCCTTCAGTGTCATATTATATTACCATCTACCATGTTAGGAAATAGGAAAATAAACATGGGCTGGATAGCAAAGCAAGAGGCTGTTTAATTACAGATGTGAAGAAGAATGACATTTGTGTACATTCCACCCAGAAGTGGATTAAAGTGGTGACCTTTCCTGTGGTGTGAAACGGGTTTGTTGTAGAGTGCAGGCATCTTGTGTCACTTCAAGATCTGCCAGATATTTTGTTGCCCCTGTTGTTTATGGTTAACATTGGATGATGTCTCTTGAATCTGAATCTCAGCAGCTGACAGCATTTTCTGAGAACTTGTCATCTGGACTCCATCTAGCAAAATTCCTGGTATTGGGTGTATTTGTTTCCATTTGATGGAAAAACAAAGTTTTATGGAAAAAAAAAAAAAGTGAAGGGAGAATGGTGGCATTAGTGACTCACACTGTTGAGCTGAAACTTGTGGAATGATCCAGGATTTGGCCCAGGGTGCCAGACCTGTGGTGTAAGTTACTGCTATTGCCTGTCACTGCGTGTGGGATAAACATCTCCTGAATGTGGTAACCAGCACAGACATTTGCTATGGCAGTGCCACAGAGGCATCAGGGGTGGCTTTGCTGTGCTCAGCCTCCTGTGACCACATCAGAGGAGGGGGATACTATTTCCAGCCCACCAAAGTACCAGTATCTTGCTTTCTTTAATCATTCTAGCAGGGCCCTTGCTCCGGTTTCTTGACTGTTCTGCTCCTGACAAGGATGATAGAACAGGGGGACAAGGGAAGGGGATTTTTTCCACTGGTGTCCCCAGCCTTGGTGGTGTGAAACCCCCTGCAAAGGATCTGCTCATCATCTTGCTTATGCTGCAAGCCCAGGCTGGGCACTGCCACCTGAGTGGCTGTGGAAGCCCTTGCCAGTGCTTCCAGCAAATGCTGGTGGCTCGAAGAGCCAGGCTGGGCAGCGTGGGGCAGGGAGATGCTGTCTTGTGGAGGAGTAAAGGCACTAATTGGCCTGGTTAATTGCAGAGAGGGTCAGATCAGGCCTGTGGGGTGACACTGGTTTGTTAATGAAGGGCTGATGGCAGCAAAGGGGCTGCTCTGTGCCTGCCACCAGCAGCTCTTTCCTTAATTGCTGCCTCTTCACAAGGCACAGCTCTGAAAGGAACCGGGGCACTGCTGCCCAGAGCTCCCACCAGCCAGCCTGCCTGGGTTTGGGGAACCAGGGGGTGTTTTGCTCTAAGCTGGATGCATTTCAGTGCCCAATGCTGGGGTACAGGGCAGCCCTGTCCTGCTTCCCCACAGCACTGGGGTGAGGGGCAATAGCAGCTGTGTGGGCTCAGGTTCTTGCCCTTTCGCTACCTTGAGATGCTCCCACACAGAGCAAGGGACACCAAGGCCTGGGCTAGGAAATGGTGACCCACTTTTCAAGCCATGGCAGAGGTAACACCTTTTCGAGAGTCACAGTGGGGAGGAAAGCCATGACACCAGGCTCTGCTCTGGCCTGTGACAATGCTGCTGGCAGCTTGACTAGTCCAGAGGTCCATAACACAAAGCTGCTTTGGGAGGGAGAAATTTCATTAACATAACACGGTTTGCCTTAAAGCTGGAGGTGATCCAGCAGAAAGATCAAACAGGGAAATGAGCCTGGCTGCATGGGGTGGCTGTGTCACACAGCTTGGAGACAAATGTTTAGCAGCAGCATATCTGCTGGTGAAAGAATAACTAGAGACATGGGTCTTGCACCTTTTAAACACTCCGAGTCTGCAGACTGCAAACGTGGAGATGGGATTTGCATGCTGCTCTATTTAGTGTTGTAAAAGCTGTGCCACATTCATGGAAACCACCCTGCAGACACCAAATATGCGACTGCAACAAAAAAGTTTTTAAAAAAATGTAAAAAAGAGCAGAAAAGTGGAGAAAAACTCTCGTCATCAGTGTCCCAGCTCCAGCTCTGTGGCAATGCTCAAGGGGAAGCTATTGCTTCCCCTCACTCTGTTGCTGCATCATGAGGCTGAAGGGTTTCACAACTAATAATTTATGCCTTTTCCAGGGACAGACAAAGAAGCCCACTGAAGTTGGGGACTAACTCATCCCCCTGTGGGGCCACTTCTTAGGGGGGGTGCAGGTGCAGGCTCAGGGGGGAGACGGCAGTGGCTGCTGTAGGTGGCATGAGCTGAAGTCCCCAGTTTTGGGGGGCCAAGCAAAGGATGAGGGAGAGCACTGGAGCACTGGGAGGTCTCAGCACAGAGTGCAGGTAGGGTATGAGCACCAAGGGAAGGAGGGGACCCCCAACTGCTCTGTGTGTGGCTGTTGGGACGGTCTTGGTGTCAACTCCCTCTGCAGAGACCTCCACAACAGTCACTCATTCCTAGGGGGGAAAAGAGCCCTTGTGTGTGAGGGCATGATTATAATAACCATAATAACAACAATAACAACCACTGCTCTGTGCAGTTTCCATGCTTCTTGTCTGAAACTTCTTTTTACAGCCTTCGAAGAGTGATCATTTTAGGCAAGATATAGACAGATAATTTAATTATTTTTAAGGAGATTGATTGATCCCACTGCCTGATGGGCTGCCAGACTCCATCTCTGGTGACTGTCTGGCAGAAGCTCCTGGTCATTGTGGTCTTGACCTGCTAATCCAATCTCAAAAGGAATAACTCAAGGTCCTGATGTTCCTGTCTGCTGACTGTAGGATGAGTGGATTCCCCTTTTACCACCTCTTTTACACAGCCTCACACGGCATTTTGGTTAATGTTCTGCTCTTGATCTTGTTCCTGACAGCATGGGATGGGCGTGTGGATGGTTTGCAGGGCTGTCAGGAGAGCCTGGATGGGCTCTGGGCTACTGGAGAGGGACTTGCTCCTGATCCCCTGGCTTGTTCCTGTTATCACGGTGAAACCCAAGGGAAGAGCTGGCTGCACGAGCAGGGGCAGCCATGGCTCAGGCAATGAAATCACTGCTACCGGAGGTGCAAAGGAAGGTCAGAGCAAGCCATGCCCAGAATGTTTTTCATAGGGTCTCTGGAGCATGCAGGAGGGATGAGGGAATATCAGTCTCTGCATGTCAGTCCAGCCAAACCTGCTCTGCCTCTTTTAAGGGGTCTCCACCAATGCTACCTGTCCCTGGGTAGTGTTTGGCCAAGGGATTTGGGCAGTTCGTGGTGCTCCATTCCAAAACAGCGATGGTTAGACAAAGTGTTAATAAAACATAATTTGCTCAATGTTCCCGAGTGTGATGAGCCCTGGGGTGCTCACAAAGTGGAAAGGTGCTGATGCTTTACCTCCTGTCATGTTCCCATGCTCTTTTTCCCCTCAGCCTCCTGTCTTCCTTGGAGTCCTGGGCAGGTACATGCCAAGACTGATGTCCAGGGATTAAACCCTTTGTTTTTATATTTTTTTCCACTTGGAAGTGTCCCTCTGAGAGAGGCCAGATGCTCCTGCTTTTGAAGCATACTTCTCCTGGGGGATGAGAACATCCCCTACCCCAGGACTGCTATCACATGGGCACCTTTCTGCACAGCCCACCTCCGGCAAGACACAGACTGAGGCTGCACCATGTCCTGGCAAAGGAGGAGCCCATTCTGCAGCAGGTCCTGCAGTTGAGATGTGGTTTAGGTGACTTGGGAGCATGTCTGTGTCTCCAGGACGTGTGCTGGCTAACAGGCTCTGGGGAAAAAAACACCCATAGGAGCTGGTGTCATTGGGAATGCCACAGTACTGTAATCCCAGCAGTGTTGGAGCTGGTGAATGAGCCAGGCCTGCCTTAGAAACCAAATTAAATTTAAAAGAATTTTAAAATTAGGAAATAATTAATTTGGATTTCCATCCCTGCCATCTGTTTTTGCATGATTTGGGTGTGAGTTTTCAAGTTTTCCCACTGCAGCCATGGGACTTGGGAAAAAAACCAACTTCTTTAAAGAGCTGAGACAACAATTTCAAGTGCCGAGCACTTACATTAAGTATTGTGAAACCTAAATTGCAGGAGTTCAGCATTACTTATGGTTACTTCCAGGCAGACCCATGTCACAGGAGAAGAGCAGGCACACAGCTACCTGATGCTTCGCTTTCTCAACCGAAACAGAGATGTGAGTCACAAGGAAATTTTCCACAGGGAACATTTTTTTGCCCATTAATAGCAAACACTGCTGAATGTTTTTTCCCCCTTGTACAAGAGTCCGTGGTGAGCATCTGCACCATGGGATCCATGAGAGCTGGTTGTTTTGGAGGGGAACAGGATGGGGAGGGTGCTACAAGGAGGAGAGAAGGTGATTTTGCACAGAGGCGGTTTTGGAAGTGAGGCCTGAGCATGGCACAGAGGGTACATCCCTGGAGCTGCTCTTTCAGACCAAGATGGAGCCAAGAGAGAGCAAACTGTGGACGTAATAGCCAGCAGGATGCCAGGTCCTCCAGTGAAGTGCTCTGCAGAGGGTGTTTTGCAGACCCTTCACTTCTTCCAAGACACCTTTTTCCAGAGGAAGGAGATGTGGGGCTGTGCCCAGCCCTGAACTGGCCATTCTGGGAGGTTCCCAGCCTGTGCACCTGGGGATGCTGAGCATTGCTCCCACGTGGGCTGTGGGAAATCGAATAAGGTATCAAGAAAAATCCTTTCTTCTTTTTATTTTTTTTGCTTTGTCCCTCTCTTAATTCTTCACCCATCCTGCCCTGGATGTGTCTGAAGGCCATGGGTGCTCCCAACCTGCCTGCTGGATTTCCAGGGCAAGGCACGGTATGGGCAGCCTTGCCACACATCAAAGGGACAGTGGTGCTCCCGCTGTCCCCGTCCCATGCGGGGCACACTCCCAGCCCCGTGGTGCGGGACCACCCACACCGCCCCGCACATCAATCAGCCCTGGCTGAATCCCGCCACTGGCCACCTCCTTGACCCCACTATCTCCCTCCTGTTCCCTTGGGATTCAAGTGCAAATGCCTTGGGCCGTGGGCTGTACAGCCCCTAGCACCGGCCTCAGCCCTCCGTGTCTGCCCGGGCTGATGGGGGATCTTCCTCCAGCTGCGAGACCACCATGTCCTGGCTGATTTACAGCAGGAAACATCGACCTGCAGGGTAACCAATGGCTGACTTTTTTTTTTTTTCATCCCTTTTTTCGTTCTTTCCTCCTGATCAGCTGTTGCAATAAAATGACTTTCATTTTTTTCCCCCTCCTTTCTCCCCAGTCTATGCCCAAACCGCAGTATCGGTTAAAAATATCATCTGTGAGAGGAAAAGGCAAATAAATGAGCACATCAAAGCCAGCAGCCTGGGGCCATTGGGTTGGGATAAGAAATAGGGCTAGGCCTTGGGCCCATTATCTTGCTGATATCTAATGCCACCGCTTCAGAGTGTGAGAATGGAGCCTTTTTTCCCTCAGCTGAGCGTACTGGCCCTGCTGGTGTTTGGGAGCACAAAGGCCTCCCCATCCACCCCAGCTCTCGAGACAGACCGTTGACATGTTGCTCTCAGATTTCATTCCTGAAAATCTGGAACTTTATGCTGAACAAATAACATGATCTTTTTCCTTCATCTGGAAAGGATAAAAACAATTGCTGGCACTCTGAACCGATCACTCTTTCTTTTCCTCCCTCCTCCCTCCCGCTTCCCTTGCAAGCCCCGGACTCACTACCCGCAAGTCACAACTTGCATATTTTCATTCGAAAACTTTAAACCATGGGGGGTGAGGGGCAAGAATGGAGAGGAATGAAAAAAGAAGATTAAAAAAAGGATTTAAAGCAGCAATGATCTAACCATGAATATCCGGCAGCCAGTGTGCTGCCCCAGCCCTGCTGGACTAGGAGGGTGGAGCGGAAGGCAAGGGGTGTGCATCCCTGTTGTGGTGTGGATGGTGCTTAATCCATTTAGGGGCTGGGATGGTGAGGAGGGTTGTACCCTCTGGGACCCACACTGTACCCTCTGATGGGCATCGAACCTGGTAGGGGGACAGGAGCTGTGATCGCTTTGGTCCAAGGCAAAGTCTCGTGAGTCCTTTCAAGCAGCAGGGCTTGAGCCAACACTCATCCTGCATCCCATTCTCCCAGCTTGCTCCTTCATGGGTTTCGCTTCCAGCAGTGCACTGTTGGGAAGAGGAGCCACATCAGCCTGTCCAGCCAGGTGATCTGGAGGGTGAGCAGTGTGTGCTGCCAGTACCTTCTGCCTGCAGCAGTGTGTGTTTTAAGCAGGTTTTGTTTACTTCCACCTGTGTAAGCATACACATTTTCCACTCTGTGTTTACAAATTCTTTTGAAATAGCCTATAAACAAAATTAAAAGAGTGCCTGAGGGTAAAAAAATGTTTAATTTTTATTTTTTTCAATATATCATTATTTTACTGATACTGAAGCCAGGTCATGTCCCACTCAGAGCTGGTGCTCCATCTGCTCTCCTTCGACCTGTTTTGCCTTCAGCGTCCCAGGTATTAAAGGGGGTGGCCACTTCTGCTCCCCTCTGCTGACAAAAACCTCAAAGGCAGTGATGTGCATCCCTGCTGGAATGAGGCAGATGTCTACAAACCAAGCGCTTGCTGGACTGGTGCCCAGGTGGAAGTGCTTTGAGGGGAATGAAAGGCCCCAGATGAAGTGCTGGTTGCAGTAATTAGGACCTCTGGAGCCCCCCCTGGTAAACTCACACTGATCTTCCCAAGTTCTCAAAAACCAACTCTGACCTCTCTGCTGACCACCACAGTGCAGCTCCATCCCTGGAGAAGCACAGCTTAGCCTGGAGCATGGAAACCAGCGCTGCTGGTGGAAACCAGCTTTCTGCCCACAGGTAGCAACTGCCATGAGTGGCCATGCCCTGCATCAGAGGGGACTGGGACAGCTTTGCTGACAACTGTGGGACAACTGGCTCACTCTTCTCCTGGCTCTGCTCCACAGTGTTTTAGCTGGCACGAGGGAGTTCAGGTGATATGTAGCTATTACTCATTTTTAAGTAGTGCCAACTGGCTGGGTTATCTGCAGCTCTGAACATGTCTCTCCCTTTCTCTCTCCTTCCCATTTTGGAGAGTATTTCCTGCTGCTCTGGATAGTGCTTGGGATTGTTCCCTCTGCTCCAGGTCTGCAGGGGCTGAGGCCACAGAGCTGGTGGGGCCACCAACATCAACAGGGGGCCATCTCCAGCCATGCAGTGCTGTGCCAGCCACATGTGCCAAGAACTCTGGGCTCTGCCGATAGCAGGGTATGTTTTCTCCACGTACAGGAGATAGGAGGAAAAAGATAGCCAGCTTGAATTGTGGCCAGAGAGGTTTAGATTAGCCATTAAGAAATGGTTTTGTGCAACAAAATACCGAATCAGTAGCTGGGACAGAATGTGCAGTCTTGATTGAGGAGGGGTTTTCAGAACAGATTGGGAGAGGACAGCTTGAGGTCGGTTTTGCTGGGCCAGTGAAGAAGGCATCAGGTGCCTGATGCTTTTTCTAGTCCTAATCTCTGCAGCTCCAGGGTTTTGTGACCCCTCCAGATGGGTGATGAGCTTATCTGTGGACCAGTAGGCTGCACATTCTGGAGTGTGTGGGCTGACCATGCCACTGCTCACAGCACTCACAAACCATGCTCTACCCCTGCCCTGCCAGCACCCACCCTGTCCCAGGCTGGCACCAGCATTGAACCAACTCTTAGGTGTGGATTAAAAGCAAAATAAATCAGCCCAGACAGTGATACCTGCTGCAAATATAGCTCAGAATGTCCAAGCGAGGGCTGAGCAGGGGATTGCCGCTTGGAAGGGATGAAAGTGCAAGAATGACTTGTGGGCTTGTTTCCTCTGTCATCCCTGAATTGTGCTATTCATCTTCTCCTCTGCCCTGCAACCACTGCTCCCTTTAAAACCCCCTGCCTCAAGCAGTCCCCATTCCAGCCCCACTTCATGGCCATAGGAAGATTATGTGAGTGTGGATGGAGAATTAAATGTCATGGCTGTCATCACACTGAGAAAGGCCTGGGTGAAGCAGACACAGGGTCCCATCTCGCCTCCCACCCCTCCTCAGTGGCAGCCATATGTAAGGCCACCTGGGGCAGGGAAGATGGGGACATGTCCCCAGGAATGCTGTGCTGTGGAAGACATGCAGGTGAGTCAGCATGGATCTGGGATGCCAGCCCAGCTGCCAGCATTGATCTGTGTGATGCCACTGGGGAGATGCAGCCTGGGGACCCTCTTAGCACCCTCAGATGGGGGATTGAGGAGGAGAGGAAGCCATGGCTGGCTCTGGAGCAATGGTGACTGATGTTCACTTCCCAGGAATCTGTTGGGGAATATTTTTATCCTCTGGGTGTGAGTGTGCTACACGTCAGAGCCATCTGGCACACAGTCACTTTTGGGACAGCTAGGAAGTGCAGGCATGAGAATTTGTGGAAGTGAGTGCTTTCTCGTGCCCTTCAAAGCTGTGCATCCCCAGGTCTCCTCCCTGTGGTGCCTGGGGACAGAGCTGGAATGACTTCTTGTCCTTCTGGGGAAAGAGACAAACTCTTGCATTCCCTAAAATGGAGATGGTCTTGAGCTCTGCAGAGCAAGCCCAGTGCACTGCGAGCTGGTTCAGACGTGGGAAGCTGAGTGACACTCTGGCAGCAGCCTCACTGCACAGCCAGCCTGATGCCCCCTGTCCTTTCAGAATCTTTCCATCTTGCTTCAGTGTGCACAGCCCCTCGCACCCAGCTGGCATCAGCCCATCTGCAGAAGGCAACAAGGAGCTAACCCACCCCTTGCCCAGAGTGGAGCAGTTACTGCAGGAGGTTTTTGTTCTGTATAGGGTGAAGTAGCCTTTGGATAAAAATAAGTGATAAAAATAAATAGAGACATCAGCCCATGCCAAAACACCAGACCTGCTCGCCCTAAAATATCAGGCTGTTGACATTCAGAAACCAGAGTCAGACCATCATTTTGCAACTAGCAGGATCTCCCATCCTCATGACAGATGCCCTAGATTAAACACCCCTGAATTTGTGGTATCTGGGGTTTTATCAAAGGAGACTGTTTCCGCTTGAGCATCCCTCATTCCAGTCCGGCTGCTCTGCCGCAGGAACATGCCTGGCTCGGGTTTACAATGAGCCATCCACTGCTGATGAGCTGGAGCTGGGAAGACATGTTTGTCCAGTTCCCTTTCAACACTTTCTAACTGCCTTGTGGCCCAGACTTTCCTACCAGAGTGTAGGATTTAATCATCCTTAATGATAGCCAGGCCAAGGACAGCATTCAGCCAGGTTTTCCTAAACAGCTACATCTGAAATCTTTATCCGACTACAACCTCCCAGTAAATTCCCTGACAAATGACTGGAAACACTGCAGGGTTGTGGCAGACCTATGGCCAGGACCAGAATTAAATCAGACCAAAAGCTTAAGCCCTCATAGAACTCCAGAGGGATTTTTGGACGTAATTGGTGCAGCAGCTGGGCTTGGTGTTCCTCTCTGCTGCTAAGATTTGCCCATGCTAGAGGGCTGCTCCACTCCTGCCAACTTGAAGTTACAATTGATCCCGGGAATCCTGTGCAGCTGGCAATTATTTGTATCAATTTTTAGTGTAAGCCAGTACATTGCTGATGTGAACTCGGTTGATACCAATAAGATTTTTCCTGATTTAACTACACCCCATGGAGAGATTGTGCTGATTCCTTTAGAGTGGATTCAGAGTGGTTTTAATTAAACAAACGTAACTTTGCTGTGTGGATGAAGGCTTGGGCAGGAGCAGTGTGGCTAGAGGTCTGAGGTGGACAGGAGAGGTAGCACATAGGAGGAAGGTGAAAAGAAACTGAAGAAACATGTCTTCTCTGGCTTCTCCTTCTCTGCCCTTCCTTCTCTCTGAAAAGCTGGCACAGCTGCAACTTTTCCACTGAATGAGATGACGGAAATTTGAAATGCCAAGTCGTGCAAGGTCCATGGCATAGGCTGCAAGAGGCTCTGTGCAGACGCAATGTGGGTGATGTCACCTTGTTTTCATCTCCTGCGCCGGCAGCAGCGATGGCTGTGCCAGCAGTTCCTCGCTGCAGCTGGCTGTGCCCAGCCTGGGGTGCTGCACTGGTGATACGGGCACCTTGGGATCCCCCCAAATAAGAGAGGAGACTCACAGCTGAGTGTGAGAAACAGACGAAACAGCTTTGAAAGCCTTGCAGGCAGCACTCTCTGCCAGGTAAGGGAGATGGGGACATGAGCCCCGGGATCGAGGCGCATCCTGTGTCACCGCAGCGGGCCTTGAGATAGGGCTGGAAAAGAAGCACAGAGTCTTAGGGCGCAAATACTAATGGAGAGAAAAGAGTTTTGGGAGATGTACGAAGTCAGAAGTTTTCGGTCTTTTTAAAACTAAACCACAAGTTTTTCCCTCTGCTTTTCCCCATCTTTTTCTCCTGGGAAAGGGAGAAAAGTGGAGAAGGGAAATCGCTCAAGCGGTTTTAGGTGAGGGGGCTGGAGAGGGTCTGCCAGATGTGTGAAAATGCTGGAGAAAGCAAAAAACTCAGAGAAAAAAATTCTCCTTTGAGAGAGGCTACTTTTCCATTCCTTAAAAAAGAAAAAAAAAAAAAGAAAAAGAGTTTTTAATGAAAATTTTCAGGCAGTTCCATTGTTTTGCTTCAGCCTTTGATTTAACTACTTGAGCAAGTATTTGACAAAACCCTCCGTGTTTTTCAGGAGGTTTCTTAAATCCCACCGAGGTATGGGATTATGAGAAACAACAAATGGCAAGCTGTCTCTAACCCCACAGACTTTCTCACTCTCGTTTTCTCTCTCACACTGGAATAAAAAATGCAGTGCTCCCTGCTGAGTTCTCTTTAAAATTCACATTGTCTCTTCAAATAAAGGCTGGGAGGGTGAGGTAGTGCTTTGAAAACCAGAACTCAGTCATACATTGCAGGGCCAGATCCTAGAGGATTATTCTCTCTCAGGACACTTTATAACTTCATGAGAACTTCTGGCCTGGCTTGTCTCACCAGCTTAGTGTGAGTGGCCCCAGAGGATGGCAGGGTGACTGAGATCCCTACACCCTTTTCCATCAGGATGGCTGATGGAGACTCTTTAAACTATGATAAAGCAAATTCCATTTTTTTTTTTTGCCCTGGGGATAGTGGGGCCCATTTTCTGTGCAGGCAGGGCATGCTCCCTGCATCCAGGCAGAGGGGAGCCCTGCTGCAGCATGAGCCTCTCCATTGCGGCTGACACAGGTTGGGCTGTGGTAATGTGGTTTTCCCCTGCTTTTGGTGTGATTTGTGACTGCAGCAGCCCGTGCTGCCCCAAGGCTGGCAATGCCAGCATCGCCACTGGAAAGCTCAGAGCTGGATGAGCATCTTGTTCCCAGGAGAAGTGCCTGGTTCAACAGAAGGAACAACATGGCTGTGCTTTGCTTTCACAGGAGAAATAAATAGAGGGGCTTTTCCTCCTGACCCACCTGGACTTTTGGTAGCCAAAGCTTGGGAGCAAGGGGGTGAAGCTGGCAAGTTCCTTTGCTGTTGTTTCAGCCTTTCCTTCCCCATTGTGGCAATGAGAGAAATGAAGCTTGTAGAGGGGCACTGTATTGTAAACCGCTGCACATTTCTTTTTCTTAAATGATGCTATCACCAGGTCATTACACCATCCTGGGACAAATGGATCTGTGCACAGACACAGCACTGAGCACAGACACGTGGACACTGCAGCAGAACAGAGCTCCCCATGCAGCACCCGCACTCAGGGGACAAGGACACGGAGACCTCACCATGCCTCCAAGGGAGTAAGGGTTGAGCAGACCCTTTAGGTGTCATTGCGGCCTCGTGAAATTATGATGGTGCCTGTCATTCTTGCAGTACTATGTCTGTGATTTTTTAGTAAACAGAAGCAAGGAGCAACTGTTGTACTCTGGTCCGAGGGTTCAAGGGTTCAGCAGAGCTGTGTATGTGTCTGTGTGGTGGGCTGGGGTATGAAGGAGAGTGACTGGAGCACCTTGGTGTCAGTGCTCCTGAGGCCTTTGCTCTGCTAAACTCTTGAAAACAGAAGATTGGCGGAAAAATGTCGGTTTTGACAAGTCTTTCATGCACATAGTTCAGATCTATCACAGCGATGTCAAAATTCATCAGCGTAGTGAACCTATTAAACCTGGGGCAGAGCTGAGCCATGTACAGCTCCAGTTCAGGAGGCACAGCCAAGCCAACCTTCAAGCCCTTCCGGGGAATCTCGCCGGGCACTTTCGGAGCAGCCGTGGGTGTGAGCGTGAGTGCCAGGTGGGAACTCCTGAGGCCGAGCGATGCCCAGCCCCGGCCCCGGGCGGGGGGTGCTCGGGATGCCCGTGCCCGGGGCAGAGCCAAGGCTCTCCGCCGGAGGGAGCGCCCGCGCGGGGCCGGCCGGGCAGGCAACCCCGGGCTCCGCTCCGCCTCGCTGGGCGGGCGGATCCCGGCTCCTGATTTTCCCGGGGGCTGCAGAGGCTTGTCCTGGCCCTGCGCGATCCTGCTTGGCTGCCGCCCTCCCCGCCTCCCTCCACCTCCACCACCTCCTCCTCCTCCACCACCACCACCACCACCCCATGTGCTTCC
>VZRR01011970.1:440929-498211 GCA_013398015.1 Oreocharis arfaki | reverse complement strand
GGCGCTCCTGCCCTTGGGCCGCCGTTCGCCCCGGCGGGGAGCGGGCGGCCCGTCCTGCCCCGGTGCCCAGCGGCTGCTGGCGGAGGGACTGAGACATGGCTCCCTTTTTTTTCCTTTTTTTTCTTTTTTTTCTTTTTTTTTCCTTTTCTTTCTTTTTTTCCTTTCTTTCTTTCTTCCTTCCCTCCACCTTCGTCCCGAGATACTTGCGCATCCCGGGGACGGGAGTGCTCGCAGCCGGCAGCAGTAGGAAATGGTAGCTAATGTGCTCACACCCCAAACATTTTATTCTTTTTGTTTCATCCTTCATCTCCCTCCCAGGGCCGCTGCTTTTATTTCCCCTTCTGAATGACCTACTGGACCGCATTCTCCGCGGAACAAAGGAAGTGCCTTTTTAGCTGGAATCCTCGGAGACCACCAAGGACTCCAGCTCATGCACTGCAATTTCGCACTACTTTCAACAATAACAAAAATGCATGACTGAATGGCTCAAAAATGTGGAGTGTTGGAGGCATTCATTTCGGTCTGGGACACTGTCACAACACAGACAGACCCCAAGTAAATACCTTTAGACAGCTCAGATAGAAGCTGGGGGTAATCTTTACCATTGGTGTGCCCTCCAGATATGCATACATTATCCTTTTCACTGACAAAATTAAAATCGTTTCAGTCGCTTGTGCTCTTATATTGTCAGACTAATGATATGCATTTAGCCTACATCTGTTTGAATAAAATTGCAGGCCCATTTACTTCTCCAAGAAATATTTTAATGAGAAACGTCTGACTGGTTGCAGTTAAAATACTCTCTCCCCTTCACTCCGCCTGCTTTGTAAAATGGTTTCTAATAAATAGTCTTGCATTGGAGTCCAGCCCTCATCGGTGTACGATCAGTACACGAGCAGACTTCCTCTCAAGTCCGGTATGGGGAGGGTTTGACCTAGTCCTTATTTTATATATTGTTGTTTAAGATGACTTGGTGAGCTTTGGAGATTGTCAGGAGTAGATCGTGCTGACAGGGCTTCCATTTGAAGCTCTAAAGCTGTTGTCTGTTTGAGAAAAGTGATGAGCAAGGTAAGATTATTTGACAAAAGATGGGCTTTCTGCAATGATATGCTGAAAATATTGGCTGGGTTATGTTGCTGTTCCAGGGGCACAGGGAGTCTGTGTCTGGCCTTGCTTGGAAAGCAACAGGTCTTGCAAAGTTGCATTTTAAATGTAATCCTGCTGTGTGAGGTGTTTCAGAGAGGGTGGTGGAAGTCTTTAAAGGAGGTGTGCTGTGTACAGCTTTAAAGTGTGGTCTACCTCAAGTGCAACTGAATTTAAAATTAAACCTGGAGTGGGGTACTACACCTGCTGCAGTTTCATGTTCCCCCTGTAAATGCATGTGGTTTTGGTGTGGATTGTGTGTAGAGGCTCCAGATATCCCCTCTTGCCGCTCAGCTGGTATATGCAGACATAACCACCAGTCCCACTGCTGGTGTTGAACTTTATCAGAGTGGAGAACTTCACCTGCCATTGCCTGTGTGATCAGCACAGGGCACTGGAGTGCCATGGGCCAGGTGATAAAGCTGAAGGCTGAGGTCTCTCACCAGGGTAAGACGTCTGTGGTGTGTATTGTGTCTCCAGAAGCGAGTCACTTGCCAAAGCTTTGATTTCAGTTGGTGTTTCAGGTGATAAGTGGCCGTGTTTTCCATCAGGAGGGTAAGTGCTTTGGAAAGGCCATTACCTGGGCGCCTGGCTAGTGGTGGGAACGAGATAAATGTGTGTGAGGGAATGAGCCATGGGCTTGGACAAGTATCCCATTGGGGTGGTGGTGGAAACTGGTGGTTTCTGCTTCGTAGCACCTCTCTGCTCACTAAACTCTGGTGGAGGGAGGACAGGTTGGGGAGGGTTCAGTGGGCTGAATGGAATCACGTGTGGACACATGAATGCTGATGGGATGATGTGTGGACACATGGTTGTTACTGGCATGAACTCATGTCGGAAGTCCATCAACTTAGTTGTTAGGGTTTTGTACTGATTTGATGGATTATGCTTTGTTCTCACATTCTCTCAACAAGTTGCTTTAGCTCACAGTGCAGACAGAAACTTCCTAGCATCTTTGTTAAAAGGTGTCCTAAAAGCCGTGGCAAATTTGTTTCTGTAAGTGTAGTGATTTCTTTGCTGTCAGGGATCAGTGATCCTACAAAATGTTGGCCTTGAATTGTCAAAGTGAAGCAGCTGGGTGGTGCAGGCACATGTATCCCTGCACTGGGCTATGTGACAGCAAGTAAAACTCATACTCACTGGAAGGGCATGGGAGTCATTTGGGGTTTTATAGCATCTCACATGAATTTTTTGGCCACATTTATTTTCTTCTGGAGCAGTAGGTATGTAAACGTTTTTCTTTCAAAGAAATGCCCATTCCAAGAGGCATTTTATCTGTATCATTACTATTTCAATGGCATTTTAAAAGGCTGCTCCTTCTCCATAATTACCCAGGAGTTCACTTTAATATTTATTTAGACCAGGTTTAGGACCTAATTAGAGTATGCAGAAATAGCAGGCTATATCTTGCTGAAGTACCTAGGCATTTCCGAAAGAAGCGAACAGCTGGTCAACTCACTGCTTGCTTGATAAGAGATGTAAAATGGGTTATTTGTGGTGTTGGACATAGAGAACTTGTTTCCTTTTATGCAGATTTGGTGTTAGAGGTATAAACACAGACTACCGGTATGAATCTGTGTGGAAGCTTTTCATAATTTGTGGCCCTTTGGTGCTGCTTCGTACCTGAGTGTTCCTCAGTGGCTGCTGCCCCTATAGCCCTGTGATGTGTGTGTGGCAAAGCTCCTGGAAGTGGTGAGATGCAATCTTGCTGTTGCTGGAGTGGTCAGTGCTTTATTAGACCTGATGTCTACATAGCTGGTTTGTGAAACCTGACTCCTGATAGCGTGTAGATAGTAGGTGGTGTGGGCAGAGCACCAGCCTGTAACTGCTTTTAAGATGACTTTGACAGTTTCCCGAGGACGGTTCACACCTTGGGAAGTTCTGGGTCCCGGAGCTGCTGACTTTGTTCAAACTCGACCCAGAATGTGTTGTTCCTTATGGATCCCCATGTGTCTCCAGGCTGTCATGGTGATGGGGCAAAACTCCCCCCCCCGAGTGACCGTCGGAAGGGGCTGCTTGCCCTGGTTGGTCTGGTGGGGCTGCAGAATGAAATGCAAAGAGAGCTGGTGCGGTGGCATCCGGAGACCCACAGTAGGCAGCTGTGATTTAAAAAACAAAAAACCCCCACCCAACCTTTCTTTCAAAAGGCTGCTTCTTGCCCTGAGGTGTTAAACAGACAGAAATTCCTTCCCTTTTCCTGCTAATTGGAAGAAGTAGATGTTTCTTTTCCTGGATTGAAAAGGAAGAAAAACCCATCTTGCCTGTTGGTGGAAAATGTAGCCAGTTAACAGGCAAAGTTCCTGCAGCAGTGTAATCCCTGCTCTCGCTGGCACTGCTGGCCTGGCAGTGATGGGGAGCAACAGAGCAAACCTGGAGGCTGCCTTTGCAGGGAGCTGGGTGCAAGCAGCACTTTGTTCAGTCTCAGTTAAGTGTTCAGTGTAATTAATCTCTGTTTGAACCGAATTGATTGAATAGCTTCATTTATTTGTGAGAGCAGTTGAGAGCAGTTCTTTCCCCATGGCAGAGGGAATCGGTTGACCCTTGAATTTTGGACTTCTGGGACTTTGCCCAAAGTAACTTTGGGCAGGTGTACCCTGATGTCCTGCTGCTCACTTGTCCCCAGTGCTTATGGCTGTCAGTAGGTGCCTCGGTGTGCTGCTCTTGGTCAGTCAGGAAAGCTGCTTTGTTGGCATTGCTGTTTGTTGTTGTTTAACCCCAGCCAGCAACTAAGCCTTACACAGTCATTCATTCACTCCCCTACCAAAAGCATTAGGGAGAGAACCAAAAGGATGAATGGTAGGAACATTGTGGGTTGAGAAGAAGACAGTTCAACAGGGAAAGGAAAAGCTGAGCATGTAAGCAAAGCAAGGAATTCGCTGTTTTCTTGGGCAGACAGGTGCTCAGCCATCTCCAGGAGAGCAGCGCCCCATCACATGTAACAGTGACTTGGGAAGACAAACGTCATCACTCCAAATGCCCTCCCCTTTTTCCTTCTTCCACCCACTTTATACATTGACCATGATATCATATGGTCTGGAATCTCTCTTTGGTCATTTGGGGTCACCTGTCCCAGCTGTGTCTCTTCCCAACTTCCTATGCACCTCCAACTTCCTCATCAGCATATTGGTGCAAGAAGCAGAAAAGACTTTGGCTGTGGGCTCAGCAATAACAAAAACTTTTCTATATTGTAAACCCTATGCTCAGCACAAATCCAGAACATAGTCCCATACTAACCACTGTGAAGAAAATTAACTCTACTCCAGCCAAAACCAGCCCATTGTTTTACATGTCAAGTTCAGCAAATGCTTCTTTAGTTTTTCACATGCTTCTCCTCCATGTGGCCTCTTCCAACTGAGAAATGGCTTCTGGATCCCCTCCAGGCCGGTGTTACTCGTGCTGTCTGGCACTGCTCAGCCTGTTGCAGTTGGTTTGCACGAGGCAGCTCTGGGACTTGCTGTGTTAAGAGAAGTACCAGATAACGCCTGGTCATCCTTGAGGTCTGTTTGGAGTGACCTGGCCACCAGCTGTACCTGTTTTCCATGATTCCTGTGCAATGAAGGCAGTGGTCCTTGGCAGGTAGGGGGTTTTCTCCCGCCTGGCATGCCTTAATGGAGGGATTGCCTGGCCACCCATGGGTGGAGAAGTGACCGCTGGAGAACATCCCCACGCTAAACACAACTGCTGGCACGGAAAAGCAAATGAGAGAATTGCTTGAAGTATTTTTAGCCGCTTCTAATGTCATTTAACAACTGGAAACAGCAGGATGGGGGAGCTGGCAGTGTGCAACTTGCCCGCAGGCCACCGACGAGCGCCCTGGTGTCCGGCGCTGGCGGCCGTGTGGCTCGGTGAGTGTTGGTGAGAGCTGGCGGCGGCTCCCGGCTGAGTCACGGCTCCGGCCGCCGCTCGCCTTGGGACGCTGCTTTCTCTCTGCAAATGCGCAGCGCAGGGTTTTGTTCGGCTGCAGTGGCGCGCCGTGTCCTAGCAGCCGGCAGTGTGAAGCATGTGGTTAGCAGCAACTGCTTGCAGTGGTCCGGGCTGAGTGGGAGTATCGTTTTCCTTGGCAGATACTTCATAGAAAGTTCTGTTTTTTCTGCCAGGATAAGCAGTCATTACATTCCATACAATTCATAGTCAAATTATTATCTATTGTTAAAATTGCCTTAATTATCAGATGTTTCCTTAGACATGTAGCTGCTTTTTAAGAGGCTGAATAGGCGTGTGTACATTGTGCAGAAGGCCTGAGCTGCACAATGTTTTCAGTACTGTTTTGTAGTTTCAGGGAGATTTTCTGTGGCTTTCGTATGTCAACAGGCTTTTTATTCATACTGGAGCAGCAGCAGAGCAAGGCCAACACGACAGCGAGGCACTGTTTTGGGTCTCTGCATCTCCCCTCTGCCGTGGTATTTCCTTGGTACCTGTGAGCCAAGGAAGGTCAGGATGAAGCATCACTGCTCTGTGTGTGATAGGAAAAGGTCCTAGACGAGCATTTTCTGTCTTGGAGGTGCAGGTAGCCTCTGCCCAGTAGGGCCAGGACCTCTGTCAGGAGGCTGGAAAGGTCCCAGTTCCTCAAGGTGGTGATATCTGTGGTCTTAGCCTGCTCTTGGTGTTGGATGGTAGCTTGTGCAGACCCCACTGTCCTGGTTCTGTGCAATGGCCAACCCTGGAACCTGCATGGATGGGGAAGGACTCCCAGTGCCTCTCAAGAAGTGGTTCTCATCTCCTGTCCCCTTCACACATAGCCATTCCCATGGACTCCCCATGGACCTCTATGGATGTGTGTGTGTTGAGTTGCATAGGCTCAGTCCTTGATGTCTCCTGCAGGTTTGGGCAAGACCAGGATGGAGCATCAGGATTATTCAGTCTGCTGAATTCTCTGCCTCCTCCCAGAAGAGGAGCAATATCCAGGGACCTAATTATTTGCCTTTTTTTTTTTTTTTTTTTTCCTTGTGGCGGGGGAAGGGGGGGAAGGAAATTCTTGTTAGCCAGAGAGGTCAGGAGGTGTGTCTCCTCGCCCAGCGGCCAGACTGAGAGTGCGCTGCCAGTCCCCGTCTCCCAGGCAATAACCTCCTTGCATTCCTCACATTCCTCCTGCTTTCTCTTTCTTTTGAGATTATGAAGATAACTTCCTTCTCCCATTGCTAAGCAATGCAAGGACCCAGTAAGTTTCCCTGTTGTTCCCTGAATTACCTTGTGTGCTCCAAGATGCCCCATGGCAAACCCCACTGGTGCCCTGAAAGGTGCAGTTCATGCTCTTCACTGGGGTTTGTGCATCTCGGGAAGAAAGCTGCTGTGTGTATTCTTTTTTTTAATTGCCAAGTGTTTTAATTAAAAGAGATTACTACTTTTGTTGTAGCCCGTCTTACCTGCTTCCTGGTTTGTTAAAGAAGTGTTTCATGAAACAATTTTGCTTTTCTAGGAGAAATTTTTGTGTTTTTCTTTGCCTGTGCAGAATACGTGCAGCCCTGCAGAGGCTGTGGCTGAAGAACACTGTTTGTGCCAGAGGATTTTCTTCTTGTTTACATCTTTCTGGTCTGGGAAAGGTGCTCAGATAAAAATAGCATGTTGGGAAGAGGGAACCTGGTGAGAAAGTGTTGGAGGCTTTATGTGTCCAGAGCTGGTGGCAGCCATGTGGGCTGGTGGCAGGCTTTGCCCCTGTGAGGATGTGGTTGTGGTAGTTTTCTTAGGATGGTGTTTTCTGTTTGAAAATGGCCGTGGTTGGCACAATTATCTTCCCTGCTAGTTCATGCCTTGCAGTCTGTCACCTCTCATGTCTCTGTAGGTCCTGTGAGAGGAGGGAGGTGGGATGGGGTGATGGTCCCCAAGGGCAGCAGTGCATCACTTCACTGGCAAAGTGCTTGAAAGGATGGAGGTGGTGCTTAAAAAGTGTGTGTGGGGATACCAACTGATGGGATCAATCTTCATTAAGGGCTGCTCAGTCTTGATTTTAATGTGAAATTCAAACTGTAGTGCCTCTTTCCCAATGTAAAATCATTGCCTGATTCCCTGCATACCCAAAAACACTTTTAGAAATACTTTTTTTGTTGTCCATCTTCTAAGCAGAGAAATAAAATCTGTTAGTTTCCTGTCTTTCAACTTGCATTTTCTGTTGCTTACACAACTAGTGGCTGATAGACTTGGATTTATGGGAGTTCCCTGTGAGGGACTGCTCTCTCTGCAAGCTTTGGTGTTGGAAAGGTACGTGGATGGCGGAGAGGGGCTGCCCTGAGCAAAGGATTTTGAAGGAGTATTTCTCTTAATGTTTCCAATTTAGAAGCTGAGAATTGTCTGGATTTTAAGCAAATTCAGATGGGAGCAAACAATGATGAAATGTTTAAAATATGTTTGAACATTTTTGTGGGAATAGGAACAGTTCTTATGCAGGCGAGGCTGCAGCTTTCAGGAGGTGAAAATATGTGGCCCTTACACATTGTCAGCATTGTTGCTGCTTTTTTTTTTCCCCTTCTTTTTCCTTTTTTAAATGCTCATAGGAAATTGGCTTTGGTAATTGAGTTTCTACAGAACCACAACATCCAATAGCTGTTCCTTTCCAGGGGTCACCCTTAGGTTAGTTTAAGTAATGTGCAGTCAGTTTAACCTCTTGTGGTTTGTAGTGCTATTCTAGAAATTACTGGTGATTTGGGGTGTGTTAGAGTAACAACTTCACAGGAAAACCCCAAATGTCAGGGTGTCTGGTTTTGGGAGAGCTCTGACCGCTTGCCCTGTGAAAACCAGGCACCTCGAGGTATGTCCCTTCTTGCATCGGAAAATGCAGTTAAAGCCTTCATGGCCCGCTGACTTTCCTTTTGAAAGAAGCTGAAACGACCCTGGGTGATTTGTTTACCTACACTGACTTATAACATCCTCCTGCTTGGAAGCACTGTGCAGAACCTGTGCTGGATGCTCTGTGTTGGGTCGCATTGCCCTGTGTGACACTGATGGAGGAGCAGCGGTGTTCTGGACCCCCAAATCCCGGGGTTTAGGGGATTTGCTGGCAGCAGAGGGCCAGCTTTAAGAAATTATGAGCTGGGGCTTTAGCTCTGTAGCATTGACAGTTTGGTATAAAAAGCTCTGTGTTGCAGGCTGTGATGACAGGGGGTGATAAATCACTCTTGGCTGGTACTACAGGTTCTAATAATGGTGTTTTAAAAAGATTACATGGGTTTTAATGCAAACTTTTTGCTTCTTTGTACTCTCTTCTTTTTAAAGAGTGGAGCCTGTTTTGATTCAGCTTTCTTGGAACATAAAGACGGAGCCAGGATTTTTACTGGGCTGAAATGCAGTTTTTTGCTTCTTCTACAAACATGAGGATCTTGTTTAAGTGTCTTTATAGCCAACTGGCTGGCACTGTCCTCTTTGCAAGGGAGCTGGCTTGTTTGTTTGTTTTAAAGGTAACTTTGCCCCATGGAAGATTGAAGAGCAAGCAGCTTTACCCAGTTGTGGTGTTTGCTGCTATTGGAAAGAAATTCCCTAGTGATAGGGAAAGCCTTGCAATAAAGGGGATAAATAACTTTCTGCACCTTCCTTGACTCTCCTTGGCCCGTTCCCATGGGAGGGACAGAGCATTTATGTGATCAAAGAAATGAGCACAATTACAAGCCTGATGGAAAATCAGTCGCTTGCCAGCTACGTATGGGCACCCAGGCAGGCTTTGCCTTTGCTCTGAATAGTGCGGGCTGGATTTTTTTTGTGTACCTGCCAACCTTAGAGTTTCTGAAGTGTGGTGGCCAGCAGTCCTGGGGGAGCACAGGGTGCCTGGTGAGCCAAGGCAGTGAGGCAGTAGCAGCCATGTCCCCTTGCCTGGGCAGAGGCACTGGGAACAGCTGGCAAACAACCGGCATGCAGATCAGAGGTCAGAGTGGTGCTGCTGGTTTAGTTTGGACTGGAGGAAAAGAAAGAGGCTTCCTCCTGAGTTTTGGCTTGGTTTAGAGACAGAACTGAGGGTGCCATAGGGCCATACGCTTTTCTTCTCAGTGGGGGGAAAAATGGCTTTAATAGCGTCTGCTAATGATTCAGCGCTGTTTACATAATAATTGTGGTTCGCTTTCATTAGCTCTCATAATGAGATTGCTTTCTTCCAGTGCAATCGCTTGCTTGCTGGTTTGGTTTTACGTGCTCCTGCCTCCCGGCTTCCCGAGCATGGCAGTGGGATGAGGAGGGAGTGCAAGGGCTCTGTGCCTGGCCTGGCCTCCCTTCCCTGGCTCCAGGCATGGAAGAAAGCTCACAACTTCTCACTGGAAAGGAGAGGAGGTAAAGGGGTTTTGTACTGCTGGGACCCAAGTGGTGGTTTGGAGCATCATAATAGTGGTTTGGAGCATCATGGCATCTTAGTGGAGTTGGGTTTAAATCCATTTTGTGTGATTTCCCAGCACAGGTTCTCATCTTTGTACTGAAAACTCTTGGGCTTATCTGCTTGTGAGGGAGAGAATACAGTGACCTGCTTCCACCCAGAGAAAGAAGCCAGGTCCTTTTGTCTCCCAGTTCCACCATATCAGAAGCACTGATCTGTGACAATGGATGTGCATCATGGATATTGTTTGTGTGTAGCTGCTGCAGCCTAACCTTGATGTCGTACTTGTTTTCCATTCCACGTCTGACTAATTCTGATCGGCGGCGATGGTCCCCAGGCTGCAAGTGGCTGCCTCCTGCAGCACCCAGCCGCTGTGCCAAGGAGCTGCGGTGAGCACCGGGGTAACACCCACTGCTGAGCTCTTTTAAATTAATAATGTTACTGGGAGGAAAATACAACAGCATGAGTGCTACCTTTTGAAAAGGTAAGGCTGGGTGTTGTTTGGTTGGGTGGTTTTTTTTCTTTTGTAGCTTAGTAGTGGGTGCATGAGGTTTCAGAGCAGCCAAGTGCCGGCAGGCAGGATGTGGCTGGCCCTGGACAGCGCTGGGCTGGAGCAGAATGGGTCCCCATGGAGCAGTGGGTGCTCACCCAGGGATGCCATGGGGCGCGTGGGGGTCTGTGTGTGTGGCTATACAGATGTCCTGGGGGATGTGTCCCCTCTCCTGCATCCCCTCTCCCGTTTGGCTGCAAGTGACTGTTTCTTTTGAAGTGTGTCTCAGTTTGTTGCCAGTGGTAGATTAAGAGCTGGACTGCTGGAGGGTTCTGAGCACAGGATGAGTTCACCTTCTTCGCCTTCACAAAACAAACCACTTTTATGGGCGTTGGGAAAGGTGTGACTGCTCTTGGCCATGTGGCTTCTGCTAATTAACATGAGCTAATTGGGGCTGGTTGGAGAGCTGTGGCTTGGTGTTTAGAGGAGGCTGGAAGAGATGGGGCTCAGGGCCGCTCAGCCCTGTTGAATCCAGCCCACCAAGGGGATCCTGGTGCAGGCGCCTCAGTAGTGAAAACTCCACATAACTCAGCCCTCCGCATTATTAAAGGCTCCTTTATACCTCTTCTTGCCGTAACTCCTGTGAGAACAGCCAGTCTTTTCAGCAGCCTGAAACCTTCCTTATGGGGAAGGTTGTGTGAGGGGAACAGCCTGGCTGGCACGATGCTGCTCCAAACCAGCCCTGAAGCTGTTGTGGAAGCAGTCTGAGAGCAGGCAAGGGTGCCAGGCGAGCCTGGTGCTCCTGTCCGGCCTTGCCAAAACAAGGGCTGGGTCTACTCGCCGCCTGGCTGGCTCAGTAGGACCCTGAAAAATAGTTGTGGAAAGTAGGGGTTAATTTCTAGGTATCAAAATATGCGCAAAAGGTTAAATGAGACTTCCTCCTTGTCAATGAATTACGGCTTGAAAATATTTGCATTCTTTCCTGAAAGATTTAGGAATAATTATACAGCACTCAGGGGCAAGGCATTCCCAGATAAACTTAACAACTCTATAATTTGTACTCGAGGCAGGGTTTCCTGTAAATGATAGCTTTGTTTAATTTTACAATACTGCTTCCAAATGTTTGCTGAGTATGAATTGCCAGCTAAGCTGGACTTGTGAATCTGGAAGAGTATTTATTTGTTTGTTATTGCAGACAGTAAGAGCCGCTGTGTTAGGCTAAAACTTGGCATCTCCTTTACAAGCTGTAGGCATCTCTCCCCAGGCAGGTTTGGTGCAGTGGGCAGCTGACGTAGGGTGTGAACAGCTTTCCAACTTCTCTGTACAAAATTCCTGAGCTTCTCTAGGATCTCCTTTTGCTCTGCCTTTCTTTTTCTGGGGTTGGGAAAGGAACGCCTGCAGTCGCAATGCACATACTTTATTTCCATTACTCAAAGCTGGAGTCATGCATAGTTACAGCCAAAGACACTTCAGCGGCTCTGGGGATAACAAGATAGCTGACAGACTGGAATGCGGATTTATCAGGGGTAAAAACTGGCAAAATTCCTTATTTCTGGTTCTTCTTTTTAAATAGGCCCTTCATGCTCCTGCTGCAAGAGCCCACCACATGTTTAACCCCTTGTGTTCTTCCAGCTGGATCCAGGGATGAGCACTGAGGCTGCCCATGTTTCTTTTTGGGATTAAATTGCCCAGTCCCACATAGTTCCTAGGTGTTAATTTTAAACTGCAAAGCTCTTTAAGAAGTTCTTTCAATGGGTTTTTATTTTAAAGTGCAAGCCTTTGCACCAGATGTCTGTCTGAGTGACCACAAATGTAAATTTTACTGTGTGTTGCCTTTGGACTGGCAGTTTGGGAGACTACTGGGCAGTTAACATAGGCAGATTGTGCCATGAAATCCGTTTCCTTGGATTTGATTCATATTAATTTCTTTCAAAGCAAATCTCTTTATTGGCTTCAGTTTCATTTTGCTGTAGAGCTACTTTTACTGTGCCTTTGCTAGGACCTGGAAATACTTATATTGCTATGATAAATAGGTCATATTCAGCTCCATGGATTTTCAGTTATATATATATATATAAATATTGCAAGACATTAAGCAATTTCTTTTTGGGGAAACAAGTTATGGCAGAAGGAGCACACTTGGAAGTTAAATAGATTAAGTGAAATCCCTCAATTACAGGAGCGAGGGTTCAGAAGACAAGTCAGGCAGTTTAGGGAAGGAGTTTCAAGTTAAAATTTAACCTTTCCCAGTCTTCTATGAGCGGTGCTGCAGCAAGACCTGCCTGGAGCCAGCCCAGTGCAGGAGCCTGGGGTGAGAGCTCTGACGTGGCCATCTGCAGGGTGGGTGGATTTACAGCTGGTGGTTTTGCCTTTGGTTGAGAGTCTCGACCGGCTGAGAATGAAGAGAATTTCACTTTTTATTGGAAAAGGAAAGAATTGCTCAAGGATTGCTAAACACTTTGTTTTGGAAAAAATGTCATTGTTTGAAAATAGCACAAGAGCAGGAGGGGAGCTGTCCCTAAGCCTGTGGCAGTCTTGGAAATCTTCTTCTTACCTGGGAGTTCAAGTGAAGCTTCAAGGCTTAAGTGTTAGCTTGGACTTTTGTCCGAGGGTGTCCAGGCTGGACGGCTACACTTCTCCCATTTCTTCCTCTTCCCCTGGTGGTGTAAGGATGGGGAACTTTATTTTTATTCTTTTTAAATTTTCTATTTTAAGCTGGAGGGGTAGAGTTTAGAAAGAAAAGTAAGTCTTGGCTTTTGGACAGAAACACTGACGGGGTGGGGTGGCGGCCAGCATTTGGTCTCTCATGGGATAGTTGCTGGCTCCTGGTTTTCTGCCCTCTGTGTCCTTTTTGCTCCCTGCATTTATCTCCTTGGCTGAGCCCCAGGCACGTGGATTTGAACCAGTGTGGCCCATCACCACTTTGCTGCAGGCCCTTGTCCGAGTGCTGCTTGGCCTGTTTTGTCTGGGTGCATCCCCAGGACAGGTCCATCCCCACAGCAGGAAGCTGCTCTGGTCACGGCACAGTCATCCACTGGAGACACCCAGCACATGTGGATTTGCCACAGAGGGCCGCCCTCCTGCCAAAGCCTTGTCTCAGCCCTGCCAGGATCTCCCCAGATAGCTGGCGGGTTGCTTGGTGCCTCCCTGCTGCAGGGGCTGCCCATCATTCCTCCAGGCTTTTTTTAGCTGCAAACTTTATTTCACAGAGTTTATTTCATTCATTTTTGCTGACGGAGGGTGCCAGGACACAGCAGTGGCTGTGGGGAGGGGGGGAGTTCTCCTGCTTCAGGAAGACTAACACAACTGGTAAATCCATCCCATCCTTCTAATCAGCCATGCCTTCCCCGGGGCTCACAGAGCCAGGGCTGTTTACCTTCCTGCTGGTGGATGTCGGATGGTGCCGCCTGGGAGGTGGATGGCAAAGGTCCTGTTTGCACTCCCTCCTCCCCCCAGGTTGCTAAGGGCTGTGCTTAAGAAGACAAAATAAACCCCTTCGATGCCTGCCAGCAAAACCTCAGGGCAATTGTCCCCTGGTGCAATTGGGTGCTTTGAGCCCAGTGTGTTGTTTTCCCATCCCACCGAAGCTGTTTGCACAAGCCCAGCTGCTGTTCAAGAGAGGGGATCAAAACTGGGGTCTGCAGGTGATCAATTCTGTGTAACACCAGGGCTGAGGTCTCTCCCAAACTTGCTTTTTCCAAAATACCTAAGAAAATGTGACCCTGTGCCGTGTTCCCATGTGGAGCAGCAATGAGAAGGCACGTGCTTACACTGTGAAACGTGTTTGGAAGGAGGGTGGGGAGCTCAAAAAGCTTTAATTGTTAAAGGCTCAAGTGGCTTCCTGCACTCTCCTGCTGTCATCTGGGATGCTGCTGTCCCTCCTGGGAGGGATTTGCTCAAACAAAGGTGGCAGCACGGAAATTGACTTGGGAATTGTTGCAGCGATGTTGGGATTTATCTGTGCTGTGGTGAGGAGGAGGTGTGCCTGTGTGAAGCTGGCGGCAGATAGGGCTGGTGTTCACAGCTGTGCCAAAGAGAGCAGGATAGATAGGGCATTCTGGAGAGGGGGAGAAGGAGGAATTTTTAATTTTGTGATATCCTTATCTTAATCCTTTCTCCCCTCTCTTCCACCCCCCTTCTCGCCTCTTTCTGAGTAGGTTAAACTACTCAGCCTCGCCTTTTCCACAAACACTGGCAGGCTGGTGGTTCCAGACCTGGGAATACATTGGGAGTCTGTTTCAGCAGCAGGATGGGTTTTTGGACGTAGGCTGTGTTGCGCTGGCGGAGCACAGTGCAGTGCTTGTGTGAGCTGGGTGGTTTCTGCAACGGATACCTGGCTGTTGGAAAAGTAACACTTGGTGGGAGTAGCAGTCTAGGGCTTAAAAGCACGTTTTTCAGGTCCAAAAATCTTATTTACAAACTCAGCTGTGGTCTTAGCTCTGAGGCGTTTTGTCCAAGGGGAGATAAAGCAGAGAGGTGGGAGATGTAGGGGATGGTTCTGAATGTCACGTGCTCCTGTCCCAGTGCTGCTGCTCCCTGGGTGAGGAGGCAGTGAACCCCCACCATTAGGATCTCTGGGCAAATGTCCTGCCCTGTGCCTGGGGTTGAGGCCTCTTGCCTCTCCAGGCACCATGCCTTTATTTTTTTTTTCAGGGGGATTGAACCTGGAGCTGTGCTTGTAGCTGGAGGGAGGATTTCCACTGACATCCTCTCTCTGTATAGTGGCCCAGTTTCAGGGAGTTTCAAAGAATGTCCTGGGCAAGTTGCACCTTGTCCAGTTTTTGGCACTGGACATGCCCTGTCTCCTGTTGTGCTTCTTATTTGCCTTTCTCCATGTGTTGCTTCAGCCTTGGCCATGTGCTTTTCTGGAGGTTTGTCTTATTTACATGAACAGTTCTCGGAAAGTTCAGCTGAAAAGCAGCTTTTTTTTCCTGGGAACAGCCAGGAACCACTAGTGTGGGATCTTTGTATATAAAGTTGCCTTTCTCTGATTATAAACAGTGGCCCTAGGATGGATGTGTGGTGGACCTGTTTAGATTTAAACCTGACCCACCTCCTAATTTTCAGTGCTGGCATCCCCTTTGAGCAACGTGTTTTTTCCTGCCTTTTGCAGTAACACTTTTTTACTGGTGTGAGTTTTTTAACCTTTTAAATTGGAAAGCCCTATCAAAGCGGGGTGTCCTGCTGTAGGCAGCAGTGTATGAGGGTTTTTTTAATGATTTTTTTTTTCCCCAGTGCAGTATCAGATACACAGATTGCTCATTAATTTCCCATGTAGCCTTTCTTCTGATGGCCTGGCAAGCCAAGATAGCCTGATAGCCACAGAGAGCCTATTGCATGTCCCAGTTAGCCCCTGGGAGCTCTGACTGAGGGAGGGGATGATCTGGGAAGCACATATCTGTGCCTTGGTCCTGCATCTGCAGTGGAAGAGCTGCTGCAAGCTTGTCCAGTGCTGGCTGTCCCTCCCAGAGCCCTTCATCTGGGCTTGTTTCCCCAACCCTGCTTTGCATCAGATTGATGCAAGCTAATTATTTCTGAAACCCCTTTAATTGATGGCTCTTTCTGGTCCAGTTGTTTGTACAGTCACGAGCAGAGTGAACACTTGGGGCAGAGCAGCATCACCTTCCTTCCCAGGAAGGCAGGCTGGAGCACGGGGTTGACAGCATCCCTAGGGTCCCTGATGAAGCAAGAAAGGCCTTTGTGTGGTTTTGTGGGCAAGGGTGAAAAATACAGCATTCCATAAGCTTGCTGCTTTACTGGGTGCTCTTAGAGTGCAGCTGTGTACTGAGACATGGCATGGGTTCCTCAAAATTGAATTGTGGCTGTGATGCTCTGGAGAAGCATTTCTGGGGCGATGACACTGGTTCTTCCAGACTCCTGGAAAGCTGCTCTGTAGTGGAGCTGCTCAGCTGGAATATTTGGCAGCAAACTGGCTCATTGTGGAAGGGGCATTGCCCGTGTCTGGGCTGAGAAGGTCATCCTGTGCTGAGCTAAACTGGGGAGACAACCAGGGAGCTGTAATTGTGGAGCAGCACAAGTGCTCTGCCTTCCCTCTGGTGCCAAAAACAGTCTCCAAGTTGCTATGAAAATGTCTTGTGGAAAACTTTCCACTTAGAACTGAAGTCTCATTTATGTCTGCACAGGACCTGCTCTTGGACTGAATTTTGTTTTCTAAGCAAATGAGTCTTTCTGGTCCTTGATGGGGTGGAAATAACTGCTCCACCAACTTGCAGCCCACCCGCCCTCAGGGGGCTAGGAGCCAGTTGGGGGGGTTTGGCAGAGGAGATGGTTTGTTCAGCAGGAGCACTGTAGGGGTTGAGTGAGGCAGTGGGCAGCACAGCTCTCTCAAACTTACTTTGTCAGCCCTCTAAAAAATTAATTTTCAGGGGACCACAGCTCCCCATATTGCAACCTTCAGACTACTCCTGTGCTCCCACAGACCTATCCAGTCGCCCCCCCCAGACTGGAGACTACAAACTGAATATGAAATGCTTACTAGGAGCCAAACTGCCTTTGAAAAATGTGTGGATGCAAAACTAATTCGAAAAATCTGGCGTTTTGTGTATTTTTTTTCTGGAGTCTTTTAATCTGCTCTAAGTTCTTATGTTATCTGCACTGTTACTCTGCTTGGCATGCTCTGCAGGCAGGAGAAGGGCTTGTTAATATGGGTTTTTACGTAGATAAATGTGGTTGTGAAGTACTATTGACACATGGAAATATTGGTGAATGCTTAGAGAAGGATCAGCTGCTTTGTGGTAGCTCTGTGCCAGTTCCCTCATTTAAATATAGTTACGAAACCCAGTTGTAGCAAAGCATGTTGATAAAAAAAAAAAAAGAAAAGGCACATTTCTGTGGCTTTAAAATAAGAAAAATCAAACTCAAAACCATACACGCCCCTCCTTAGTAAAAGTTTTGCGCACACAGGAAACAAAGGCATCAGCATTTGCTTGTCAGAGCTAATAAAGTCTGCTTGGATCTTAATTTTTCTGCTTGATTTCACAAAGTAATTGAAACTTCCTTTTTGCTGCAAGGCCTTTTTTCCCTCTTTTCAAAAAATATTCTTAAAAGAACATCTTTTGGTCAGTGAGTTGATGGAATTTTGCTTAGGAGGCAGCCGCAGTTTGAGTGTACTTTGCAACTGGTCAGTCAAAACTTATAGGACAAATTACTTGTGCCTGCAAGTCATTCCTCCAAGTTGAAAACCACCTAGACCAAATAAACCTTGAACTACAGGTTTCATAGGAGCTTTTGAGCATGTAAGTGAGGCTTTTGTAGTTGCAGTGATCTGATAAAACCTTAAAAACCAGGGTTCTCTTAAAATAGTTCCACTTGAGGTGATAAAAGCCACATCTGGTAAACTTTGCTTGCTACCTCCTGATGACCTGTGAAACAGCAAAGAGTCCCCGCTCCAGAGGAATGGATGCCAAACTACTGGTGCCATTCCCTTGTTGTGGAAGGGATGCACCAAAAAAAAGCTGATTTGAGAGCAAAACCAAGAGCCTTTGAAGAAGGAGCCTCTTCTGGCTCATCCTCTAGCTCACATTTGGTATTCCACGACTACGGTGTCTTGCTGCTTGCCTCCCGGCCAGCACGACACAGGGAGATTCAGAGGTTAGGATAAGGAGGGCCCTGCATAATTGAAAGCAAACAAACAGCTGAGACAAAGAAAGAAACATAAAACAGCAAACCCAAAGCCACAAATAGAAAACAGACTTTCCAGATTGATTAGTTCAAATTTGTTTATTTGAAGTCCCAAAAGTTCGCGTTGTCACTCTTTCGGGGTGTCTCTCCAATTTGGCAATATGTTGACCATGTGTTTGCAGATCAGTTTTTCACAAGAAGGACCCTGGTTTTTGGTGTGTTGGCATTGCCTTAAACTTTCAATTGAAAGGAGGGTGGCAAGCTCCAAAGACTGATTTGTGATGGTGACATTCAGGCGCTGCTTTTGAGGGAATTACATTCTATTAAACTTGTGGTTTTGGCGAATTTTCCTTGGGCACGTACTGAGTGCTAAGATGTGTTACTGATCACTTTTTCCCCAGGTTTAGGAAACAGATTTAGGAAGACTGATGCACTTACTGGCTTTGGAAATCAGTGGAGACCTGAAAAAGTCTGGGTTTACTTTTGTTTTTCAGAGTGTTTTGGGTGGAGAGGTGATTCCTATCATCACTAACAGATCAACAGTGCAGCTGTAATATATATATTTTTTATGGATTTGGCTTAAACACCCTCAAGTCACCAGACAGAGGAATTACAGCTCCAGCCTATTAACTGGTGGCCATTAATGAGTCAGGTCTAAATGCCTTGATTGTGTATGAGATTTCTAAGCTGAATCTTTGCATAACATCAGCATGGCAGGAATGCCTCCCAAGGACAAACAAGAACTTCCCAGGCCTTCCCATGCCTCTCCAGGGAAGAATAAGTACATTTTGGGTTGTGCTGATACCATCTCGTGCCTTGGTGCTATCAAAGCTGGTGGAAGCTCCCTGCTGCTCTAGTAGCCTGGCTCTGACCTTCTTTCACATCCAGGCACATTGTTTATCTTTAACCAAGGCTTGGCTAAACTTCCAAAATAGATGACTGTAGTGGTCCAACGCGGTCTGCTTTGGTGTAGGCTTTCTGGAGTGACTCAAACGTTATAAATATGAAAGTATCTAGACTTCAAATGCTGCTTTTGCACCAGGTTTTCAGAGTTGCCTCCTAAAGCAGCAAAGGGGAACTTTTTCTTGAAGAAAATCTTTGGTTTTTCTACTATTTAACACCACCCCCCCCCCCCAACACACACACACCTCCTGCCCCGTTTTCTCTTTTCATCTGCACCCTTTGTTCACGTCTGCCTTCCTGATTAAGAACTAATCAGTGAAGATAGATTAGTCTGGGAGCATTGCAGCCCTTGGGACCCGTGCAGCTCTGGCGGGTCAGGAGCCGGGAGGCACCGCGGGGTCACCGTCACCACCGCGGAGGAGGCTGGAGGAGGCCGGCCCAGCCGCGCTCCAGTGCACGGAGGAATGCGGTAACAGGATTTAAAGGAAACGTACAGAACTAACGAGGATTAAGGCTAATTGTCCTACGAGGGGCGGCAGGATGTGGCCATGCGGGGAGCAACTCCGTTCTGCGAGGGGGAACGTCTCATGGTTAGGGCCTTGTTTGTGGAGGGCTCAGGTAGGTTTTGGTTGGTGTAACTGCTGCGTGGAGGAATGGAAAATAATGGATTGGAAATGAAAATAAAAAAAGTTGGGCTCTCCCTTAAAGAGTTTGAAGGCTGTTAGAGCAAATATTTCTGCAGTTGGTGGGAAACATCCTCCAAATGGCTGGTTCTCGCCGTGCCTGGCTCTGTTTTTGCTGGCTTTGCACAGCTGTTGCTCTGTGCAGGGAGCTGGCGTCCCCTGACTGCTCATCCTGGGGCTGGCAGGAGGCTCTTGCTGGAGGACTTTGAGTGCCAATGAGTTTGTTTTGAGCAATGGTGTGAATGCTGTTTGGAGGTGTTTAGAGGACCCTGCCTCCCCTCGCAGGTCAGGTTGGTTATCAGGTCTTGCAGAAAGGCCATGGGTATCTCTGAGCTTGAATAAGGGGGGATTTAAGAAGCAAAAGCCCTCAGGCTTGGTCGTCAGCAAGCCAGAGCGTGTGAAATGCTGTCTGGAGCCAACCGTCCATCACCAAGTACTAGAGGGCAGCCAGACCAAAAAGAGTTATTCACATTGTATTTCTGTGCTTTGGGGAAGATCTGTCCCTGCCTGCCTGGAAGAAAGTGAAATTTGTGTGTGTCCCAGCCAGAGGAGGGAGAGATTATGCCCTTCAAGGCTGTGGGACCCTCCGGGCAAACCCTTGTTTATTTGCCTTGGTGTCAGGGGAGGGGATCAGAGGTAGCAGTGGGGTCTGCTGGGCAGGGTCTGGGGGCACCATGGGCCTGTGGTTCACGTCACGTGTGGATGGACAAGTTGCCCAAGCGAACTCATTCCTTGGGTTTTAGCTGCTCCTGATAGAAGCAGTCCAAAGCTCGGTTTTCTGTCCTGTGCAGAGGTGCCTTTGGGATCATTGGGGGTATACAGCGACAGGGGAGGTGCCCGGTTTCCCAGCTGTTAGATTACGGCTGGACTTTGCCACACCTGAACCCTTAAAGCTCATCTTTTTGTTTATACTTGAGTTACCAGAAGTCCTATCCTGACCCAAAAAACCCCAAGCAAATGGAGAAGATAGGGTGTTTTTCCTTGGTGCGGTGCTTGGGCTCACTTTTGCTCCCTCCCTGAGTGAGATTCCTGGGATCAGTGGGTGCTGCGATGTGGGGGGCTGGTGGCATGCAGAGCACCAGGAGGCAGGAGATAAGGAGTTGGTGCTCTGGTCCAAAGTCCAGGCTGCCTGTGCTTTTGAGAAGAGAGCCCTGCCGTTGGCAGCTGCGTGGGACAAGGGACGCACATGGCTTTTGCTATCAAAGCAAAAGCAGACCTCCTTGTCCGTGTCACTTAGGACTTTTGGGGGGCCCTGGCTGGTCCTGGCTCTTTGCTGAGCCCCTGCATCCATCTTACTCTTCTCCCTGCCCAAAACCAGCCAAGGCAGGGTGAAGGAGCGTGTCCTTATGAGTGGAAAACATCGTGCTACTTCCCAGATATTTGTGTATTTATTCATATGTTGCCCTTTAATATAGTTGTTTGCAGTTGGTCTTGTGTTTTTGTTTGGGTTTGTTTGTTTGTTTCTTGGGTTTTTTTCCCCTTTTCTGTGTAAAGTTGGTCTCAGAATTACAGCAGGTTCCACAGTGCCTGTTTTGGATCCTCTAATAGGGAATTAATCTCTCTGGAAGTTAATTAGCATCTCATTTGTGTTCCAATTTATAGATTAGATTATTGTTTGTATAAAGCCTGGGATATTTTTTAAATTTTATTTTAAGTCGAAAACAGGAAATTGTGGCTGAATTCCACAAGCTTTGTTTCTTATTTGAGGAATTAAAAACATCTTTAGGTTTTGGGGTTTTTTAAAATATTTTTGCTTGGGTCACAGTTGCCAGTTTGAGTGCCCTTAGTGCTCTTACTGCTGTGGAACTCACGGACTTGGTAGCTCTGCTTTGTGTTGTGGTGCTCGTGTGGTTTTGCTTGTGCAAGAAGGAAAGCTTTGCTTCTGTTGTGCCACTGCATAGCTGGTAGCATTGGAAAGGGGGGATGTTCAGGGGGTTTGGCCACACAGCCACAGTTCCAGTGCCTTGGGACAGTGGTGCTTGCCTTGAAATGTGCCAGTGCCACTAACTGGGAGAACAGTGGCTTCCCATGGTAGTGCAGCTCCTCAGCTGAGGGAGATCTGTCTTACTGAGTGCCTCCAGAAAACCATGGATGTCTTAACATCCTTCTGAGTTTCTTTTGTAATTTTGGGGGGTATTTTTCCACATAAAGCATGATCCTCAGCATCACAAGGGCCATCTACCAGACCTGGGACTTGCCAGTGGATGACCAGTCTGCTGGCACAAATAGGTGAGCCTGGGTGCGTCTGACAAGAACCTACTGTGTGGCTCTGAAATGTGCTTGTGTGCATTGACACTGGAATCAGCTGTGTTTGAAAAGGAAGAAAAATACTGGAAAAGTGGTTGCCACTGGCATATTCCTGTTTTTCCCTGCCTGCCCATGTGTGGTGCCACCCTGCACTGGTGTGAGCATCCCTGGAGGTGCTTGGTGGAGGGTCTGGGGCATGCAGAGGGAGAGGAGCCAAAAGTGGAGGGAGAAAATGTTAAGAAGGAAAAATATTCCAATTTAAATGACATTGGTTGTGATGGAATCAGTTTTGGTCAAAGGCTGCTTTTTTTGGCAAATAGCTGACAGCTTTAGGGGAAAAAAAAATACAAACAGGCAGTTTTCTTGGCTTTGTTTTGCCTTCTTAATGGGGAATTTGAGGGCAAAAAAAAGGAGTAGTCTCACAACGAAAGTAACTGTCTTCCAGCCAGATCTCCTTGTGCCTGAGGCTTCAATAATTCTGTATATGTGCTGTTCCAAATGGATTCTCTTCCCTACCACCCCTTTTGCCCCCTTTAATTGTGTGAAATTATACTTGGTGAGGTTTTTTGGATTAACCCTGGTAAAATCTGCTGGCCAGTCTCTGTTGAATTTTGAAGTCTGATTGCTGACTGTATGCAACTTCTTTTTCCTGTGACTTTTACCGTGTCGTAAAGGTAAGAATTACTGACTGCAGGTATTGGGCTTTTTATGTGTTCTTTGGTAGCTGATAGAGGGGCTCAGTCACCCCAGAGATGGGTTGGTCTGTTGTATGCCTGGTGCATCCAACCTCCTCACTAGAGAAGTGGGAAGAAAAGAACAATAATCTTCATACCTTGTCCCTTGTATAACACTTAATGCATGTAGGCAGAGACATGTTATGAAAACTATTTCATGCCTGAAGAATTCGGTGATAATAAAGAGAATTTGCATTTCCTAAGTTCTCACTCAGCAGTATCAAGGAGGCGTTTTGGGTTTTTGGGTTTTCTTTTTTTAATTAAGAAACAGCTCTTGGTTTTCACTGAAGGCTTCTGTCTTAGCTAGAGCCAGGGAGAATCCTCTATTTAACCAGAGTTACTTCCTTTTCAGATTTGCTTAAGTAATAAGTTTAATTATGTAATATTTTAATATGCTTCCCCCCCCCCGCCTTATTTTTATATTCAGGTCTTTGGTTTCTGTCTCTTTTGATGTTTGCAGAAGTGTATTATCTTCATCTGTCTGGTTTGTGTTTGGTGTGCCACTAATTGACTCAATATCCTGTTTGTTGGAATGAAAGTGGGCTCTATCATGGCATGTTTTTCCAGGGTGTAAAACCTTGCAGTATTCAGGCCACCCTGTCAGGTAGGAAATTGTTGGCTGTGCTGTGGAAACGAAGCAGTGATGGTATTTTTCCTCAGGTGAGCTGGGTTTTAGCTTTTAATGAACTCTTTAAACCTCACTGAATGCAAGATCCTGCATCCTCCTTGCTTAGACTTGCTTAGACGGCACCTGCAAAGGGCAGAGTCCCCAGCCCAGATGTGCTGTAGAGAGTTTTTGGGTTTGGTCCTTGGGGTCCTCCACCTGAACCTCACCCTTGCCGCAACCTCAGTTTGAGAGCTGAGCAGGAGGGGATCTCACTTGACCCGCAATGCTTCTCTGGGCTGGTATGGAGAGCAGAGACAGATCTTTTGTTTTTTGTTTGGGCCTGAAGAGCTGGGTTAGGAGTGTGGGAAGGGCTCTCCTGGTCTATCCCTGCCTAGGACGGCAAGGGCCAAACCGCTCGAGCTGGCTTCAGCTGACAGCATTTACCCAGACTCTATCCTTCAGGGACTGACTCTGTCATCAGGTCCAGATGAGCTTTGCAGTAGTTATTTGGACCTGGACAGATGGATGCAGGAGCCCTCTTTGTGTCCTAAGTTGCTCTTTCCAGTAGAAAATTAAATTTCTTAATGTGCATTTGGCTTAATGTACACTCATGGGTATAAATCTCTCTGGTTCTCTTCAATCCCTGACCCTCTTAGCAGTAAATTTGGGAACCCAAAGCTGTCAACAAAGCAAAATGGAAAAATAGAAGCCAGACAGACCTTGATTGTGTACGATATTTTAAGTAACCGTAGGTACGCGCTATGGAAATAATTAGGATTATTTGTTGTGTTGAAGGGAGGTATGTCACTGAGGTATTGTGTGCACTGCTGTTCCCGTGCCTGCAAGATGGATTAGCAGCTGAGTTAACAGATGCAGTAAAGCTCAACTGAAAATAGTTCACTGTTGTTAAGCGTAGGTGAAAGGGATTTGGTTTGGGTATCAAAGAGTGTATTTTGACTGCTTGACAAGTTTGCAAAAAAAAAAAAAATCATTTCACTATTATAAGCTTTCTCTGTGAGTCTGGGGAATTTTTTTGTGCCATTAGAGTAATCAGCAAAAAACTGAAATGCACATTGATTAATAACCTAAGTGGAAATGCAGAGGAAACAAGTGGCTTTAACATTAACAAAGCAAATAAACCATTTATATAAAACGGTTGCTAATTGAGTGGGATGTTAAATATGTTGCATGCTGGCACATGGTGCCAAACTGTGGTCCTTCCATAACCCTACCAGTCAGCTTTGGGAGCTGACTACATGGTGAGCATGTCTTATGGCTTAAAAAATCTTTGGTGGTTGGAAAAAAAAGGTTTGGGTGGGGATGAGAATCCTTGATGGTTAAATCCAGGACCAAGATCTGTGACTGTGAAAGGGCTGGAGCCCCGTGCCTGAATGGAGAGTGGTGCTGGCTGCTGACCTTCATGGTGAGGACCTGAGTTAGGGAACATGGGGCGTGCTCTCTCTTCTGGTGATTTTCAGGTATGAGATCCCAATAGGAATTACTGATGTTTTGAGGAGGGAAGAAAGGAAAGCTGACTCCGGTTGCATGGTCCTTTAGAATGGGAGTGGGAAATGATTCACATTGGAAAATGGGGTGTGTTGTGTCTGGTGATAGATGCAGGGAGGCTGCTGCACAAAATGCTTCTCCTGGAAGTGCATAGTTGAAATAAGGGTTTGGGATGGTTGTAACACCATGTGCTCAGAAGCATCAAGGGAAGTACAGCCCGAGATGTGCCAGCCTGGTTTGCCCTGCTCTGATCAGAGGGTACCAGCAGCTCTGCATCATTTGCAGGATGTGAGCATAGGAGTCTAACTCTGCTGCCCTTGATGGATGTGTCACCACTGTTAGCGGGACCTCAATGCTGTTCTACATCCCTTCCTTCCTGGCACGCGACCATCTCCACAGGATTATTCTCCCCCGGTAAAATAAACACAAGGCTGACAGCAGCACAGCTTTAAGGCAAGTGGAGAACACTGACCACCCGGTGAAAAGAGAGCTCTGATAAGAGGCATCAACTAAAAATTCAAGTTTGCCACTTCTGCCAGGCAGAAAGCATGCCTTGAAGCAGTGTGTGTGTGACAGCCAAGGCGGAGGTGGCTGGGCCGCTTTGGGGGTGCAGTGTACCCCAGAGACAGATATTTTTTCCTCCCTTTGATGTTCACAGCTTAGTGTAATTCCACCTGGAAATAGTGAAGTGCCAAGACTCTGTGCATTTTGGTAGTGCTATTCATTAGCAGCTATCTAACAACAGTGTGAGCAGTGGTTATGCTGTGGCTGTGCTGACATCCCATAGGGATTATGGCAGCGCCGTTGAAGGTGGGCAAGAGCTCATGGTCCATTTCCAGAGATGCTGAGCATCCCCAGATCATTTTGTAGCCAGGACAATTGGGCATTTTTGGTATTTGGGGTAAATCAAAGGTGATTGGATTGAGTGGACAGTTTGGTAGCTGTGTCTGTCTTGATGACTCTGCCAGAGTCAATCACAAGCTCATGCTTTTCTTTCTTCTTCTTGCCCTCACTAATGCGGGGCCGGAGCAGCGGAGCTGTGCTCAGGGGTGATGCTAGTGTTTCTTGTCATCTTTGTTGGAGGTTTTGTAAAGCCTCGGTAGCATGTCAATTATATATGATGGGTGGAAGCCTAATATTCTGTGATAATTAGAAGGCAAGTCTAGTGTGAAATTGGATTAGGGCCTGGCATTACAGTCTGGGATTCCTTTGGTAGTTGGTTCAGAGGAAGTCATAAAACTCGTTTAAAGATGACACAGGCCCATGTGTGCTAGAGGGGAGAAGCAGAGCACGACGCTGAAATGCTGGCCCCACTCTCAGGTCCTCAGCAGTGTTTGCCTCCTGCTCTTCCACCACCCATCCCTACCCTAGCCTGATTTCTCACATGGGAACAAAGTCCAGCAGTAACGTCTCAGACCATAAACCACTTCTGGCTTGTTTACTGAGCTCCAGTAAAGGGTTGGGCTGGGCTGTGTGAGGAGCCTTTTAAAGAAATACCCACCACCCGCCTCGCAATGAACCGCTCCTGAAGCTTTAGCCAGTTTTGCAGTTAGCTGTCCATAAAGTATGAACTTGGGCAAGGTGAGGAGAAGCAGGCTTGGAAGGCATGCTAGACATCCAGAAAAACCATTTTGAAAAGGTCTTGGAAAATTGTTTGGTAAAGAGAACTGCTTTTCAGTATCATGTAGCCCCTGAGTTTGCGCTGCTCACTTACTCATTTGATGAAAACTTGTTTTTCAACACATTGCAAATTAGTTAGTTGATTTGGAAGAAACTCTGTGTTCCTGGAGACTGCTAAATGCGGTGTTTCTGTAATGGCTTAAATCATAAATTTGCAAGATTACCTTTCTGAGCACATTTCCTTGGATGTACAGATGGTAACATCATGTACCATCGCATTTCTGTCTTTAAACAACCACCTCCATTCCCCAGAGGTGTGCTGTTAACCGGCCAAAGGAGCAAGTTTCTTTCATAATTTTTGGTCCCTCATTTCTCTCTCTGTACTCATATGTGTCATAAAATACAGAAAAGTCTTGCTGCAGCAGGCCATGAGAAAGATCTGCTGCAAATCCACAACAAACCGTGGTGATGGTGTGCATATGCGGTAGGTATTTGGAGTCACTCTCTGCTACTTGAGCTCTTTTTGCCATGCAGCCCTCAATGTGATGATTGCACAGTCTGCCAAACAATTCAATAAAAAGCCTTACTTGAAAGGAGGCTGTGGCAGAGTTATATTTTTGCTGTGCTCACATGGTGATAAATTACAAAAGCTGCCGAGGTTTTCACACTCAACAGTAGATGAAGAGTTGCCTTGTATGGGCATTGTTTGATGAGTTTTAACTTGGGAAATAATTACTGCCGAATGTGTCCTTGACAGTGAGCTCACACCATGAGCGTTCTCTGCATAATATGCATAAACACTAGATCTCTGCTGAGTATGCCTAAGTACACATATTTTTCACTCATTTTCCTTAGAGGAGTTCACTGCCAGTTTGACAAAGAGTGTTGGCTTTGATCTTTGCTCCGGGTCGGTGTTTGTGTGTGCATTACTGGTTCATGCTCACATGGAGCTCTCCGGCCTTCATCGCATCCGTTCCCCTGGTTGTAGCACTGTTGTGTTTGAAAGCTGTTTGATGCTGTCTTGCATCAGGGTCTGTCCCTGTGGGATGAGTCCCATGGATGTGTCCTGAATGAATCAGCTCTGCTAGCAGATTTAAAAGGCCAGACATGAGATTTCTCGCACGCTGTGCCAGTGCCTGTTGGTTTGCTCGAGTGAGGATGTATTCTTAGAGATGTGGTTGTGCTAAGGACAAACCTCCCTGTGGGAAAACTGGGGCCTCCAGTGTCTTCCAGTGACTTTAGATTGGCATCTCCCACTGTGGTATAAGAAAACTTCAAGAAAAGCAGCCCACGGACCTAAACTTTCTGGTTTTTAAATGCCAGGTAGCAGAGTGCATCCTCCTAAGATTAGCACTGAGTAACCAGAGCTCCTCAGCTCCAGACAGAGCTAATTCTTGATCATGAGCCAAGACCACATACTGCTGACATGACGGAGAAATATCTTCCATAATTAGATTGCTTGGTCATTCATTTTTGAATGTCTGAGTTACATTTTGGAGCATTATTTCTTAATGATCAACCAAATGGGATCTGTGCAAGCTTGATTTACTGTCAGTAGTGCTCTTGCTTGGCTTTGCGCCTGTATCCTGGGAAGGCACTGTCAGATCTGGGACAAGGGGGATTAGAGAAAACGATTTTGCTTTGTAACATTAGATAGGATGGTAACTTTAGTTTACTAATGTAAATAGATGTGAAACTGATACCTGTATTTGTGAAATACGTTGGCCTTTTTAAAACAATAAATAGATTGGAGAAGTTGTTAAAACCACTGTATTAGGGATCCTAGGGCATCTATGGACAACTTCAGAAATGTCTGTGAAGTGTATCTCGGAAAAGAAATCCTGCTATCAGTAGGTTTGAATTTGCTTTGCTGCTGTTCATGGTTAGTGTTGTGTCAGAGTCCTTAGTCCTGTATTGGAATTGGAGCAGAGATTCAAGGTGAAATAAAGCATTGATGCTTGGGCACTTTCTTATTTTAATGCTTGCTGGTAAGGTGGGCTCAGAGAGGAGTGCCCAGCTGTGCTCCAGGATGGATTTAGTGGGCAGGATCTGAAAATCTGGGTGCACCCCTTCCTCTTCTTTAAAGGACATGTGAAGCCACCTGGAGCTGCCTCTCTTAGAGCTGTGTATTTGCTGCTGGAGGTGCTCCTCTGAGACAGAAAGAAAAGATGCATCTGTAAGGAGTCAGTGAGATATTTCTGTGTTTTCTGAAAACTGTGCTTGAGCAGTGCAGCTTCCCATAGCAGACTTTGAGCTTTCCATAATTGAAGAGCAGTGGATGGTCTTGTGCAATAAATTAGCTGTATCAGAATTACCTGCTGGTCAAGGTCTCTCTGTAATGCCCCAGAAAACAAACAAACCCTGTAGCACAACAGGGAAATAGATTTTAGAAGGAGAGGTTCTTAGGAACTATATATATATATAGAGCGATAAAAATACCTGTGTTGTATTGTAAGATGGTCCTGAAGTGTCTGTAAGGAGAGACACTAACCTTTCTGGGCTAGAAAGTCATGCAAAGTGATACAGAGGTTCACTATCTGGGCAAAAGACATTGTTGAGAAATCTTGCACAAGGCAGTCAGAGCATCAGCCTGTTGTGTTGGCTGTAGGCAGGCTTTGAACTGTCCAAAACCTGCTTTTGTTTCCCTAAACCCGGTTTTGATGCTCTTGCAGGCGGGATGGATGGCTCTTCCTTAAGTGTGTGGTGCACTGCCTCTCAGGAAGATACTGTTTTCTGCATGGGGGCCAATGAGTCCTTTGCAGCTCTCACAGTGAGTCTCTGAACCTCCATGGCAGTTGGAGGTCCTTGGTGACTTCCAGTGTGGGAGCAGGCAGGGAAGAGCTTTCCCTTCTCCATCTGTTTCCCCAGAATGAAGGATAAGGTCTGGCAGCAGGGTGTGAAATGGAAGGGAAGGCAGCAGCTTATGTGTTGGCTGTGTGTTTCAAAACACCATCTGACTTGGAAACATGAGTTTCTCATCCTGACTGCTTGTTTTGATCGTATCTTCAGTGTTGACAAAGATTTGTACAGTTTGCCCAAATATGAACCACTTCAGCAGCAGCCCACCTGCTTTGCGGTGGTGCTGCCTTGTGAGGCCTGTCAGAGAGCTGGAGCTGAGGACTGCTGTGCCAAGGGTTTATCTTGGCCCACAGCACTTGACAATGGCGTTTTACGGGTGGTGCTGGAAGAGGGGACAGCTTCATCCCGCACTGCTGCAAGGCATCTAAAAGCAGATTATATGGGTCCAGATCCTATGTCCGGATTGTCTGAGAGATTTTGAAATGGACCTGTTGCAGATACTGAAACACTTGGTGATGATCCCTCTGAACAAGCCAGCTTGAGCCAGATGACTCTTAGGAAGGAATTATCTTAAGGAAAAAAGATCTGTTTGAAGTCTCCTAAAACAAACCCCCTGTTTCCTCCAGGATGATGACACAAAACCGCAAAATTAGGAGCTGGGAAATATAAGGCATTTTCATGAGCCATTGCCTAAAACAAGTATAATTTAGTGTTAGTGACAACTGTGCTTCTGAGAGAGACTACTTCTCCTCTGATAATTGGACAGGGGAGGGGTGAAGTAAAAAGCACTTATCTGGACAAAGAGGGCCACTGCCACTGAAATTGTGTATTAGCTGAATAAACTAGAAGTATTTAAGATACTCAGCAAAAACTTCATGCAAGTTGCCATCTACAATATATGTATATACAGGTCAATTTTCTGGTTCTTCGAATTATACTGTACAGGATGAGTATCTGTTTATTTTGTTTATTAATTGAATAAGTAAGAGGACACTTTTTAATGTTCTTGCAGAAAGACAAGGTTTTTACATGTGTTGCTATAAGGTTTTTCCAAAGGGTCGGGTTTTGGTTTGCTTGGTCCAGCACTCGTGGCGGCGGGATCTCCTTGCAAGGAAATGGTGCTGCAGATCCTCATACACCCTGCCTCATGAGACTTCTTTTCTCTGGCATAGAGAGTCCTTTTAACTTGGGATATTTTCTTCTCTGCTTTTCAGGTGACCACTTGAAAGTCTGCTCACAAGGCTACACATGCTGCTCTCAAGAAATGGAGGAGAAGTACAGTCAGCAGAGTAAACACGACTTCAGAAACGCCGTTGTAGAGCTTAGCAATCACCTACAAACCATGTTTAGTTCCCGGTACAAGAAGTTTGATGGTAAGTGCAGAGACCTTGAACCTTGATCTCCTTGGGATAAAAATGTAAAAAACCCCCATCCTGTCGTTTTCTATGCAATCGTTCTGCTCTGTCTCCCCCTTTGCTGGGAAAGTTCATGACTCGGCTCAGAGGGCAGAGCATGCCTTGTTTTGCAATCCCGTGAGAGAGAAGTATTTGCTGATTATGGCTGCTTGTTTCCCAAAGAGAAAGATCTTTCTTTCTGATTAATCTTTTGAAACGCTATTTTGCTCTAATGTAAGATTGCAGTTGGTTTTGCTGGTACATCCCCCCCAGTGCATGTAATTGTAACATGCACATCTTGCTGCCCAGATCCACAACAATGCTGATCTTTCCCAGCACATTGTGAACCCACAGGATTTGTATCCATCTCACTTTTAGCCTTTGGGGCTAAGCAGAGCAGCAGATAAACACAGCGTGGTTTTGTGTGGAGGCCGAGGGTTCAAGTGTGATGCAGGGTCAGAGCCATAATGAACAAGTCTCGGCTGAGTTCCCATCGCTGGAGTGACGCTAACTGCTGACAGATAAGCAAATGACTGGTCTCAGTATTGCCCTTGGGTCCACAGTGTGTCCTGTCAGACTGGCTCTCCATAGGGCATGCCTGGCTCATGGGAGCTGCAGGAAGAAGCTCCCTTTGGAGGTAGCTGGCACACAGCCAGCACTGCCCACCTTGCAGCCAGGTGCTTTTCCTTTGAGAACACCTCTACAAACAGCTGAAGTCGATGCCTAGACATTGGACACAGCACCCAGCTGAGGTACCAGGGCATCTCTTGGTTTCCTGCTGAGCTCTTGGTTGGTTCCTGTGAGGCTTTGCAGGTGCTTCAGTGCTCCCAGACACTGCAACTCTCTGTGCCTGGGCATCCAGGGAGGAGGAGCAGGATGTCAGGCTGCTGCTTGGGTTGTCCTTGTTGGCTGGGGAAGTGAGGTGACAGCCAGTTGCACATGGAAGTATCTGACGACTCAAGTGGACTGGGTTGCTCTCACAGTTCTGCTTATGCATCACCATCATGCTCTGTAGTAAAGGGCAGTTCCACTATGCAGCTCCTCTGGACCTTTTTTTCCCTTGTTTGGTCATTGGTTCAATGTGAGTTTTCTATGAATATCCTAAAGTCTGTGCCTTGAACCTCCCAGCGACCTCCTCTGCACTACTACAGCAGGTAGCAGCTTCTTGCTTTCAAAAGGGGTTGGCACTAGGGTGAGAGAAAAAATCCCTGGGTATGAAATTGCAGTGAGTCAAAGTAGAATTATGCAATCTTCTTGATAGCATCTAAATCTGCTGGCTAAATATTTCCCCTTAACCTCTGTTGTCTCTACCTGCTGGTACACCAAAGGGGTGATAGAGGGAGAACCAAAGTGTCTAGACTTGCAAGCTTATTAAATGCAGAACAAGACACTTAATGAAATCCAGCCCATAGATAAGCCCTTTCAAAGAGACCAGAGGAACAGCATCTGCTTCACCTTAAATGAACGACGAGGCTTTTTGAAATGCTGCATTGAAAACAAAGAGCATGCACGGGTCGCTGCATTAGCATCCCTGACGTGGAGCAGACATCCTTTGAGGTGCATCTGCCCCTTTGGGGGGGAGGGATGGCTGCAGGGATGTGTGGGGGCAGGGGGACATTAAGCCTGAAAATGCTTATTCAGCTCTCACAAGCTGAGATAGATGCTGGTCAAAGCACAAGGCTTCAAAATAGGTGAGCATTGGAAGGGAGTCTGCACAAGCTGTTCTGTGGTTCTCCTGTCAGCCTCTCAGACCATCCCCTGTGCTGGTCTCACTCTCACTTTAGCATGGGAAGTCCTTGACTGGCAAGTCTGGAAGGGGATGGTGTTGTTCAGCTGTTCCTGAGAGCTGGATTTACTGTGCCTAGCCTGTCCCTGAAGGGTGTGTCTCTGCCTCATACGAAACTAATGAAGGAGAATTGGCAACCTCCTCAGCCTGTCCCAAAGCCTCATGACTCTGTCTTTGCTAATATCAGAACTAAATCTTTGTTTGCTGCAGACAAAGCTGATTTAGGGAATTTTTTTAATCTCACCTGGGGTGGAAGTAGAGATGAACTGATTACCACCCTCCATCATTTACCTCTTGGGAGTCTTTTAATCATGACTGACTCTCTCCCTCCAGCCCAGTCACCTGAAGGCTGAAGGCACACCTTCCTGCTGGTTGCTGGGGCAGGTTGAGGAGTCTCCCCTCTGAGGTCGTCAGACTCTTCTGCAAAAATGTTGGAGTTCCATGCCCTAGACTGCTGTGTTTTGTTTGTTTAAGAGCCTGCTGTTCAGTGTTTGGCTGCTTGTGGGATGACATTTCCTTCCTTTGGTCTTGGTGCTTGGTCATCAGATCAGCTGTGGTCAGTTGTGTCTTGCACATTTGAGTTCTTCTTGCCCAGCATAATACATCTCACACTTTTTGATCTAATGTACCCAAACTACAGGAAGGAGAGGCAATTGAGACCCATATATTTGTCCTGATCCCTAGGGATGAGACTGGAAAAGGACGCACTCCCTTCCAGAGCTGCTCTTCTGCATGGATGCAAGCTCTGATTTTACTGTTTGCAGCTCTTCAGGGCTTCCTTATCACTTGTAGCTAAATCCATTCAAATGGAAATAAAACTGACAGAAATGAGCTGTACACCTCTCTTGGTTTAACAGGAAATCCTCTGTGCTACAGCTGTGCAGAGTGGTTGAGTAGGCAGGATGAGTTATTACAGAGACCAAATACATTTCAGCAAGTGGAATGGACGCTTCTCTTGTGGGGTGATGCATCCCCGGGCTGTGATCAGCCACTCCAGGATGCAACCCAGGCAGCAAACCCTGTCCTCCAGCCCTTTGGAAATATTTCTTGTGGGTTCTCTGGCTGCTAATCTCACAGCCTTGACATTCAGGTCTGGGAGGAGAGGCAGACCTGTCCTGCCTCCGTTATGTGCTTGACCTTTGCAGCAGTTGCTGCTGCAGAAGGACAGTCCGAGTGGCGGCATGTCCTTTGGATGAAGGCTGGGATGCCCTGTGGCTTCTGGAGCGTTTGCATCAGCTGTTGCTGGAGCTCTGTGTGCTGTTGGAACTGTTGCCAGAATTGCTCTGATCTGACACCAAAGCCATACAGAAATGGATTATCTCCTCTTAATCGGGAGCATGGAACAAGCTGCTGATTATCCATCCCCAAAGGGCTGACCAGGAGTCATTTCAGCTCTCAGTGCATAACGTGACAGCATCAGATCCTCTTGCGTGTATTTGGTTTGCAGGCACTGGGAGAACTTGTGAGCTCAGGAGTCCCGTATCTTATATATCCTGTCTAAATATTTCCTTACGGTACACGTATTTATGCTCCTGGAGGTCTCCCTGTTGTAATTTAAACCACTAGCCTGATGCCAGTGTAGCAGTAAGAGATATATTTTCAGCAGCAAGGGAAACGCTTTTTTGTTAAAATAAAAAATGCTTTGTGAGTTGTTGAATTCACCATTGGTAATTGATTATAGAGGTGAAGATTTGCTGGTTTATCTCAGATATGTTTATGGGCTTCATTGAGAAATTAGTGGGTAAAAGTTTCTGGCCATGTAAGCATCTCCCTCCGTGACAATGACATTCATGGGAAAGCTGTAACTGACTGTGGTGACCTCTCCTGCCACTGAAGCAGCTACAACAGTCAGGAGTTTAAACACCCCCTTCCTTTTTTTTAATAAAATCTCTTGTGCCTTGTCTTATCTTCACAACTTAGTGCCCTTCCCTTCCCTCTCTCGGAGATTAATAACATTAATAGAATTAATGGTGACATTAGGACTGCATAAATGCTCAGATTCCATGTATTAAATTCGAACTTTCACCTCTTTTGCCTTTTGAGGCTGAAGTTTTCCACGCCAGGGCCTGTGCTAGCCAACAGTGCTCTGGGGAAACTGCTCAGCTGTTTTGAGGAATTGGAGCCAGGACAGGACATAGCCCATAACTCTTCTGCAGTGTTTCCGCTGTTCTGTTGCTTCCCAGATAAGATGTTCATATTTTTACTTTTCAAAGACACATCCTGAATCTCTCGGAAGATGTAACTGTTGTGCCAGGCCGTTTTCTGGGGGGAAAAATAGAGGGGCTGCTGAGTCCTGCAAGCTCCTTGTTTCTCCTGCCCCTGTATTTCACCAGCACTTTTGCTGTTGCACTTAAACCAAGTTGTGTCCCTTTCTTTTGTGCACTCCAGACGCAGAGAAGGCAGCAAACTTCTGTGACCCTCATTGTACAGGAGTGAAGAGGGAAGTGTGCGAGATGGTCTGTCTCTGGGCTGGGTGGCAATAGGTTTGGTGTTGCCAATGCCCAGATGACAGAAGGATTTGTATAAAATGGTACAGCCCGAGCCTGCATCTGGGAAGCTATTAAATGCCGAGAGTTCAGTTTCTGATCCAGTCTCCCTGAATTTTCCATTAGCATTTAGGATAAAACAAATACAGAAGTGTAAAAGGAAATCCTTTGGGGACAAGAAGCGGAAAGAAACCAAATCCAAGATGAAAGAGCTGACCAGGGGTCTCCACGTCCGTGGTGCACACAACCCCTCTGCTGTACAGGGAGTGGGCAGAGGGGCTGGAGGGGGATTCCTGTTTGTGGGCTCCATGTTTGTATTGAGCAGGGTAGCTTCATGTACAGAGTGTGATCAGGATGAGCATCTTTGAAGCATCCCAGGATGCCCTTGACCTTCTAGTGTGAGCCCTGTGTTACTCCTGGGTGCAATGAATTTCTTCCAGTAACTGGTGTGTGGCTGAGTCCAAGCGACTGGTTGGGAGAGCATTGGCCAAATACCTTCCAAACTCTGCTGAAACTGGAGGAAAAAGCCTGGAATTCATTTCTGAATTTAGTTTTTGTTGTTCAGATAACCCTTTGCTTCCAGCTGCTGTCTCCAGGTACGAGTTATCAGGGAGGTGTGCTGGTGCAGTGGGATGCACAGCCAGGATGTGTTAATAACTGGGAAGGAGACAGAAGGGACAAGGGAAAGCTTTTGGTGGTCTCCTTTCTGCTGCTTCAGGCAGTGTGGAGGCAAACAGTGAAAGATGAGCTCCACAGGTGCCCAGCCTGCTGCTCCTATAGTTAGAATTTGGCAGCCCATCGGGGTGCTCTGCCCTACCAAAATAACTGCCCTTTGGGGACCTTCATCTCACATTAATTCTTTTACTAGGAGCTGCCTGTGAGAGCAGAGAGCTGGGCCCTCATCCTGCTCCTTTGGCAGGGTCCCCCTGTGTCTGTGGCACCCAGGGCCGTGGGGTCAGTACTGGCAGCCAGCACATTTATCTCTGCAGGAGGCAGCTCCAGGTGTGGCACAACTGGAGCACTGAGTAGAGACCTGGTGGACCTTTGCTGTGCCAGAGCTGCATGGAGTTCAAGCTTCTGAATAAACCTGTGTGGTGGGAAGAGCTCTCTCCTTGCCACCCACCTTCGGGCAAGTGCACCAATGACCACAGCATCGTTAAGGTACAAATAATAGAGTGGTTTGGTCTATGCTGCCACTCACATCGAGGTGAAGGCACAGCCTTGTTCTGCCCTCTCCAGAAATGGATGGCATCAAACCTCATACCAACCAGGGCAGAAATTGTTGGGAAGATATACCTTGAAGACGCCATCGTGGAGAGGCAATCCTTTGGACTTGGTTTCAGATTGATGCTTACCTAGGATAGGGAGGTAGTGACTGAGGAGCAGCTGGAGGGAGCAACTCCCAACACACTTCCTTTAGAAAATCCCACTTGTGGGCTTTTGTTTGTGATTTCCCACTCACTGCAACAGCAATGAAACAAATTGTCTGCTGTCTGTGCTTTGGAAGTTTGTTTATTCTTTGTTTTAGTTCAGTTGGCTCATTTCCATCTGGAGGTTTTTAAGGAGGTACATATACCACTACGATTTTTAGTCTTGTCCATTGAGAAGGGGGATGCTTCTCTGACAGTGGTGGGAACCAGACCTCTCTTTTGGGAGACTTGGAAAGACCCTGAGGTCAAGTTCAAGTTACCACAGAAGTAGGAAATCTCATGGTAGGGAAGTGAAGGGGCTTCCTGCCCTGTTGGTTAGGAGGAGAAAAAGAAAAGATACTAGATCTTGTAACTTAGCAAAGACTTCAGCAAGGGGCAAAAGCAGTTTGTGTATGGGCTTGGAGGGATCTTATGTGATCTCAGGTCAAAGCAGTTCTGCTCTTAAGGTCACAGGTAAACTGCTCTTATCCTTTTGGCTTTTTTTCCTAAAAGCAAAGATGTGGGCAGCAGGCTTTGTACTTGGCTATCGGAAACGTGCCTCGTGCTCTCTGGTTACTAATTGCTGTCAACCAGTCAATGAGCTATTGTTTGCCTGTTTAAAATTAACTCTCTCTTCCTTCTTCCTGCACAAAGGAGCCACCAAGCCTATGTGCACAGTCCTGGTAGCTGCTCCCCTGGATGCCTGTTTTGGTGGTGGTGGTTCGGCTTGGGGGTGTGATAGCCCACTGGTGCAGGGCTGGAGCTATTTTATTAGTGTTTAATGTGCTGTAATGTCTTAGTGTCCAGCCACTCACATGCTGGCTGAACAAATAAAGAGACAGCCCCAGCTGGAAGAGCTCTCCCTGGGAGTGTAATGAGATGAGGGTAACTGAGGTAATGGGAACAAGAAAGACATCCCCTCTTGTCAGTAGTGCAGGCCCTCCTCACACTCTGACAGCAGTGGGAAGGGAGGCTTGGGAAAACACGTATGTGTGAAATACCTTAGTGAATGTCCCAGAAAGCTCCTTTGAGTTGGGAGGAGGTGGGAGGCAGTCTGAAGGAGCTCACTTCCAGGTGAAGTTTGGGCTGGGAACTTGGTGTATTGGTACCAAATGGATGTGGGGCAGAGACTGAAGCACCTGAGAAATCACAGGTGTGTCTGAAGAGATTGAGGAATGAGTGCAGTGAAAATTAGACATGGGGGAAGTAGAGGGAAGAGCAAACTATGGAGGAAGAAGCATCATCTGCAGAGAGGTGCATTGAGGAATAGTACTGTTGAGTTGTTGCAAGGAGGGGGATGGAAGTGCTGGGCATGATGGACCTGCTGCTTGGGGAGGAGGCAGCATGGAAGCAGTGGGAGAAAACTCAGTATAGCCGACCCAAAATGGGAGTGTGAGCAGTGGCAGTCCCTGAATCCAGAGATGAAGAGGCTACAAAGTCTGGGTTCATCCTGCTGCATGGGATGTGGCAGAGCAGGATGGACTAAGAGGGACCAAGGTCATTTCTCGCTGTTTTACCTAATTTGTGGGATGGCTGGTATATACAGCAGGATGCAGTGTGCTGCTGTTTGTTTCTTGAGTCACAGACACCAATCTCCACATTGTTTGTCCTCTTCCATTGCTCCTTATTCTCTAACAAGCTCAGTCTCAGTGTGATGGTGGTACCTAGTGCCGTGTGTTATCTTCTGCCCTGCTCTTCTGGACTCCTACTAGTCCCACAGTGCTCCAGAAACCAGAACTTCTAGAAATCTTGGTTTTTGGTGGTTTTGGTATTTTTTAACGTATGAGGCTGTGGCCTAGTTGTTTTTATTGTCTTGACTTTCACTAATGAAGCAAAGTTTGGGGAGATGTTGTTCCTCCCAGCTCTGCAGCGTTCACATATTGGGGTTGTTGCTGTGATACTGGCAAGATTTAAGCCTGTACTTCTTCAAGCCCTGTGAAAGAGTTCTTCCCATGTCAATAAGTGCTAACACATGTTTGAAAACAGGACAGATAAACAGCTTGTGGATCTGCCCTGCCCTTCCTGAGTTCATATTCAATAAATGTGTTAACACTATGTGTTCATCGGTTTCTCAACACTTCCGGAAAAAGGTTGTTAAGCTAGGGTTTGTTTTTCCCTGGTGGGAATTACAAATGCTGCATATGCAATTAAGGAAGTGAAGGCATATTAAAAATAATGAAGCGCATTTAGAAAAAAATTATTGCTCTTCTCCCTTTGGACTAGGTGGCATGGCTGTGGACGGCCTCAGCCTCCAGGTGAAGAGAGCTGTGAAACATTTGTCTCTTTTCTCTCAAATTCCTTTTATCTGTCTGGATTGAATTTTGCTTCACATGGTAGGAGCAGCTGCAGGGTGGAGTTTGCAGCTGCAGATGCACCTCTGGAAAATGCTGGGACGGAGCTGGCACCAGCCTTTCCATGGCACAGCCTGCAAGGCCGTGGCTTGGGCAGGAGCATTCATCTGGGAATCCATCTTGCTGTTGTGGACATTTTATGAGTAAACCTTTTAAGGAGAAAATATAATTAATCTCTTTGTGGCAGTGTTCTCCTGTACACACTAGAAAGCATAGTTGTCTATACAGACAAGCAAATTAAAGGTTTTGGTAAGACAGACGGTCCTTAATTAATCATAATCTGGACAACATATTAAGAGTATGCTCAAAAAACTGGGTGGCAAATTATCTGAAAGTAGTTAATTGTGCCTATAAGAATTCAGCACGTTCAATATGCGTGCTTGAACCTGGTTTTATTTGTTTTTTAAGGTGGTTGAGTAATTGCACGTCTACCTGGGATCTGTTGATATAGTTCAATTGCAAACCTCATACAGAATAAGGCCAATTGAAAACTCAGCTCTAAACTAAGGAAAGCCGGTGCATGGGAAATGCAGCGTGTCTGGTAGCTTTTGGGAGAAAGGTGTGTGGCAGCCCTGGTGTCCTTTTGGAAGGGCACCAACACACCTGAACATGCCCAACAGATGAGTGTCTGTAGCAAGCACATTGGCTCAACAGCCTTGCTGAGCTCTTGGATAAGACTTGACCTTTTTTTGCACTGCAGTTAAGGTTTCCTTTGTTCTGTAAAACGTGGGGGTTTTAAGTGCTGAGCCCTGGGTCACCGATGATTTGACTCTTTGCGGTGGCTACAAGAGGAGTAAGTGTGGTGCTGTGGAGCACTGTGCTTCTCTGTGTGAAAGTATTCCCTGAAATAAATGTGTTTTGCACCTGAAGATAAAGAAATTGAAAGTACAGCTTTGCACTCCTGCAGTGGTCAGCTATGGATTCAGCCCTGAGGACTGCCTGGGGCAGGGCTGGGGAGGCCAAGGACAGCGGTCCTGACACAGGGCAGGTGGTGGCAGGAGGCAGCTCAGACCAGGCAGTTTTGCTGCTTTTTCCTTTGTTGCCAGCGCACGTACAGAAATGCCAAACCTGTCTGTGGGTGAAGGGGAATGTGCCCCTTTGATGTGTTCATCTCGTTTCCATGAGCTGCCTTTGATTTAGGTAGGACTGTGCCCTACAGCACAGGGCTCTCGTCAGCAAAAGCCCTCTTGTATGAAAATCCCACTCTGGAAATATCTGAAAATGTTAGCACAAGGAATAGGAAAACACTGCATCCCTTCTTACTTAAAAAAAAAAAAATTTTTTTCAGATGACACCTATGAATCCAAGATCAAAAATATATTGGGTTTGAAAATCTAAAGAAGTAGATGTGTTGTCTGGAGGTGGGATTTACTCTGTCTCGCAGTGGGTGGAGTGACTGTGTTTCTTCAGTTAGCTCATATATCTGCAATTTGGAAGAAAGATTGTTTTGAATTATTCTGGCAGTGGAATCTGATGTCACGTGGAAGCACCTTAGGGAGATGCAGTGCTCTCCTGCACTAGGTTACTGGCAGGTGTTAGCTGGTCTGCCCTCAAGCTGCAAAGAGGTAATATATCTTATTACCTGAAAAAAAGGAAATTGCCAAGTAACTGTGGTTATGTTTCCCAATGTGCTCTTTTGAAGCTCAAAAGCAGAGACTTTTTTCCCCAGGATTTTTATTGCAGAGATGGCACGTATGTCACATCCAGTCTTTCATACCAATTCATGACATCTCTACGCTTTCACTGAGTGGTGGGCACTGAAATTCTACCCTGAAATTCAAAAATGTTAAAAGAATAAACAGAGCCCAGACCTGTAGATTGTCTGACTGCAGATTACTGCCTTTTCTGCCTCTAAAAGTTAATTGCATTGGAAGTGTCATCTTCCTTTGAGTATCAAAGCCTGTAGCATGCACAGGATTTATTTTGCAATACAGAAGAATTTTATAATTGTTTCTTGGTGTTAAGAAAGGTTTTGTGGCTCTGGTCCCACCAGGCAGCTCAGCCGTGCTGGTTCCCTCAGCCCGGAGCTTGTCCTCCTGAGCATTGCCTTGAGTGAGAAGGTGGCTTTGCATCATCAGGGCTTGGCTGAGGTGTGTTGAAGCAGTACAACATGGCCTTGCTCCTGGGTCAGGTTGGACCAGAGCTGGCTGTGCCCTGGTACCCAAGGCCCTGTCTGTGGTTCATCCTCTCTGTGTAACCCAGCCATCTCTGCACACTCTGCTCTTAGTCAGCACAACCAGGGAGGCCTTCGAGCCACGTGCTGCTCCCGCAGGTCAGTTTGCGAAGCCCTTCCCAACCGTGTGTGCGCTTGTGCCTGTTTGTCGATAGAGGGGCCAGCCCTTGTCGGGGGAATTTAAACAAGATAACTGGAGGGAAGACAGAGCCTGCCATCCCTCCAGATAGCAGTGTCTGAGAGAGCACCAGCAAAGGATGATTTGTCGTCTGTGAAAAATGTCTGCGTTTGACAGCTTTTCACAGGAAGCCTGTCAGAGTGATAATTTAATGAGTACAGATTGCTTGCAACACAGCTGTAAAATGTGCTTTTACAGTGCTGTAAAATAAGCAACTGAGGCCTTTGTGTGTTTGCTTTGTTTGAGAACAAGTCAACTTCTAATACAAATGAAAGGTGGTCATTTATTTTACCCAGCGAACAGTCAAGACGTAGGAGAGGAACCTGCCATTTTTCTTCTTGTGGTGGCAAGGTTAATGCTGGGTTATGTTGGTGTTTGCTAATCAGCTCATTTCTGTGAAGGGGAGAATTGGTATCTAATTAGATGTAGGGAGTTACTAGTCAGATTAGCATTTAACTCATAAAAAGGACTTTCAGGCTTTTTTCTTTTCGTTGCAGACATTTAAGCCCGTAGTTTGCACAGAGAAAAGATTAATGTTCCTTCTGGTGCCCAAGCTGCTTTTTTGATGTGGAGATAAAAACTGGGGATGCAGACTTAATACTATGCCAATAGCTACACTAAAATATACCTGTGTATGTAATTGAATTGCTGCTGCTGACCAGGTTAAGAGTACTGTTCATTGCATGGAGGAAGGTGCCATGCACATCCCACTGCTGGATCCATCCCTGCTTGCTGGTGTCAAATGGCCCTTCTTCCCCAATGCCATGCTTGACATCACCCCTCCCCACCATCCCAACCCTATCTCTACCCCAGGAGCCTCGAGGTGCCAGCAGTGGCACCCAGGGGCCAAGCCACAGGTGCTGGTCACCAGGGCATCCTGTCTGGCATGTTCAGGAATACAGGCATGTGCTGGCAGGGGTGGATGCTGACTCCATGCTGCAGACACACAGCCTCCTCTGCCCTCCTCCCCTTCTTCTTTGGGAAGTGGCACTTGAGAATGTGTGTTTTCTGTCCATGAAAATGATGGTTGAAGCTTGAGCCAGAGACAACAGCTTTGTGCATGCATGCTGCCTCCTTCAGCAGTGCTGCGTTGGGCTTTTGGAAGTGCCTGGGTTTGGTGGGAAGTTTTAATTTCCTTTATTTACCTTCCTTTCAGGCAAGGAAAAGCTGCTGGCTGGAAGGCTGCAGGTGCAGAGGTGTTTTCTGCTAATTAGGTTGCAGGGGTTTTTTTCGGGGTAATTAATGAACATACCTGGTTCTAGCCCACATGAAAAATTGCTAAGAGATGAAGAGCTCTAAAGCCTGTACACAGTGTATTCAGTTTCCACTTTGGAGTGTAACCAATAAAATGAGTTTGGGCAGGAGAATAAATTGGTTATGGTAATATGGATGTATTACTTAAGATAACTTTCTTGGCTTAAAACATTGCTTTGGGTTCTTTAGACTGATGGTTGGAGCTATCTGATAGATTTGCCATAAATATAATTTCAAAACTCAAATTCTTTTTGAAGAGTTTGCTGACACATCTGGCAGGTTTTGTGCCTGATACAAAAGTATTTAAATAAACAACTTATTTGGTGATACTAAAAGGTCTGAGCAAAGGAAGGAAGTGAGCCTTCAAAATGATTAAGTGAATTAGAAATTAATATACACCAAGCTAATCTCTATAGTATAAACTCAACAGAAAAAAGTCTTCCTGGAGAGGAAATGCCAGTCATGGGAACGAAAGTGGAGGTTCCTGCTGATATTGGACAGAGGACGTGTTGGGTGTTTGAAATCAATCTCCTCTTCCCTGGATCATTTCTCTTGTGCTCCTAAGAGGCTGCATTATATACAGCCATGTCAGGCACTGAACCCCATGACTTTGTTCATCAGGAACTCATGGAATGTTTCAGTTTTTCCAGAAAATGTTTTCTGAGTTAGGCTTTGTTTGTACTGGAGCACTTTGAAGACGAAAATCTGAACTTCAGCATACTTTTAATGTCTTTTAACAAGGTTTAAATTCACACTGGGCCAAAATACTCCCTCCCCCTTCTAACAGCTTCTGGCTCTAAGCATTGCTCCTTTGAGGATTTAGAAAACCACAGAGGCATGTTTTATTAAAAAATATTTATTGCATATGAATCACAGAAAAGCAGAGGTTGGAATCCTCAGTTGCTGGTGGCATGTATGAAATAATCTGCTTCCTTACTCAGCTGCGCCCGCTCCCCAGGGTGCCAGTGCTCCCTGCAGGGCTGGGGCAAACAGGCGGCATGGGGGGCTCTGTCCCAGTGCCACCGACCTTTGCTCTCCTTAGCTGCTCCCCAGGGCCATAGAGCAGGGAGTTTTCTTCCAAAATGGCCCAAATTCTTTTGGCCTAGTGGACCCCTCCCCTGTTTTTTATTTTATCTCATCTATGCCAAATCTCCAAGGCAAACCTTTGTGGCAGGGTAGTTTGTGCTTAGACCCACGTGCCAAGGCTGTGGTGGTGTGGTCTTGGCAGTGTTCTTTAAACTGCTTCTGCGGTGTTGGTGACACGTGGCACTGCCAAGACATGGTAGCAGCCACTCTCTGGGCTGTCCAGTGCTCCTGGAGAGTGAACCAAAGTGGGGAATCTGCTTTTAGAAAGTGATAGAAGTTTCAAGCCCTATCTGTCCTTTGTCATTTGAAAAATCTCTTGTTATTGTGCTGAGTGTTTAGCCCTTAGATTTTGAGAAAATTCTGGTGTAACTGTGGGGATTTTTGCACTGCCACAAACATCTGAATCCTCTTCTGCAATTAGGACCAACTGAGTAAGTGGTCAGGCCCTGCCTAGAGAGATGATAAACTTGCAAGATGGGAGAAAGAACCTGCAGGTAGATTTTTTTAAAATTTGTTTTTTAAATATATTAAAATATGTTCATTTTTGTGGCTGGTTTATGATAATCTTGAAAAATGAATTGTCAAGAACTGGAAAGAAGGACTAATTTGTGCAAAACATCTGTTTAACAACACCACCTTTTTTCTTTCCAATATGTTTTTCTTCGAAATTACATCTTTTAAGATGCCTAAATGGAAACATCAGAAACTGTTGTGCTTTTTTTTGTCTTTTTGCTGACTCTTAATTATGATATTCATATTTGTATCAGGAGAGATTTCACTCATACAAGTCTTCCAGTCTATAGGGAGTTTCAGGGATTGGTTTATGAAGAGTAATCAAAAATTTTGACATACAGACATTGTTTGAAAATTTTGGGGGAGGGGTCCTTTAATTTTGCATTTCACTTTGATGACGGTCTCGTTGTGCTGGAATTCTCCAGTTAAGTAGTGGTTGTAGGCGTGTGCGAGCACACAACCCAGTGCCCATGTTTACTATATCTTCTCTCCCTCTTTCCTAGAGTTCTTCAAAGAGCTCCTGGAGAACGCCGAGAAGTCTCTGAATGACATGTTTGTGCGGACATACGGCCGGCTTTACATGCAGAACTCGGAGCTGTTCAAGGACCTCTTTGTGGAGCTGAAGCGCTACTACGTGGGCGGCAACGTCAACCTGGAGGAGATGCTCAACGAGTTTTGGGCGCGCTTGCTGGAGCGCATGTTCCGGCTGGTCAACCCCCAGTACCACTTCACGGACGAGTACCTGGAGTGTGTCAGCAAGTACACGGAGCAGCTGAAGCCCTTCGGGGATGTGCCGCGGAAGCTCAAGCTGCAAGTGACGCGAGCCTTTGTGGCTGCCCGCACCTTCGCGCAGGGCCTGGCCGTCGCCAGGGACGTCATCAGCAGAGTGTCTGCGGTGAGCTCCGTCCCCTGACTGCTGGTCCCTGTGTCCCTTGGACCCATGATGGGCGACATCTTTTCCTGTTGTCCTGTACCTAAAGGTGTTGGTGGTAGTTGAGTGCAGGTGGGACCCAGCTCCATCTGTGTAGGCTGTGCTGTTGCGTGGTAGAGTCACATTCTGAGGACACCACTGTCCGGTGCTGCAGCCCGGTTCCTCAGGTGGATGCTTTCCTCTTGTTTAGCAGGAAATTAAATGCCTTCTGCAGTGGAAATAACTGTGTTTGCTGTGTAATGGCCATATCTTCTTAATATTGCCTTTAAATTACAGTGAGTCATGGGTGCTACAGGCATCTATTATGGAGCAGCTGATGGTTTGCTCCTCAGTCCAGGGCGTGGGGAGAGGCAGCTCACATGAGCAAACAGCACTTCTGTGATAACAGTAAGCTAGAGCCATCTGCACAGGGCAGAAGCCACTTGTACTTGGTGCCACACATACAGCACAAGTTAGACCTCAGACTTTTATAGTAAAGTCACTTTTTGGGGGGATGAAACAGCTGTGATGTGTTGGTCACTTATATGTTTACCTCCCACTTCATATAAATCGCTTTGGAGTTGTTTAAGTGGGGTGACTTCTTTTTTGACATGAGATTTGTCTTTAATTTTAGTTTGAGTTGTATGGTATCGGGAACAGTCAATAATCCCGTTGAAGTGATTATGTAAGATAACAAATATTAGTGATTTCCTTTTAACAAACTCAGCTCATTTCCTGTGGGCTGTAGAAGATTTATTGTAATCATTTAATCGGGCAGAGAGGCGTTTACTTTCTCTCTACTTGGTTGTGGAGTAATAAAATGTGAAGCTGAAAGAGTAGGCAGGAGTTTGAATCACCCCAAGTGCCAGGAAAAAAATAAAAGAATAGCTGTTCAGGTACTATTAGAAGCAGAATGCAGTTCTGTAGGCAGCACAAACAACATTGTTAAATGAGATAATCGTTCAAATTTCTTTGACTTACGGGGATAATATTAAAATACTGTCTCTGAGGATAGGGGAAAAAAGAAGTCTGCTTCCATGTTAATTTTTCTTGAAGAGAAATGAGGCAAACATCTGGCAGTAGGTCTGAACATGTATGGCAGGGCAGAGAATATTAGCAAGGAAGGAGTTGCTTAACTAAAATACCCAGACTCCAGGAGTGAGTTGTAAGTTACCAGGGGCAGGTTTAGGTCCTTGGACACCTTGACTCCCCACCTAATAAAGATGACTCTCAAGTTAGAAAAATGTGCTGCTGGTTGAGGATGACCTGGTGTGTGGAGCTCTATATGTGACATGTGGAGTCACTCAATGAGACCACAAAACCTTTCAGCTTCAGGGATGCTGTCCTGGTGGGAGGGAGGGGTGGTACCAGATGAAGTGTGAAGTCTCTGTGCCAGGCCACTGGCCAAGCCTGCTGACCCTTGCTTGGGGTTTCAGATTTGGTGGCGCTTGTTTGTAGCTGTGTGGCAGCTCTTGTGGTCAGGGGATGGGGTTTTCACTGCTGTGGAGTGTGGATGAAATTTTCGGGTGGGAGGTCTGTCCATTAAGCCCCAGTACAGTTTCGGGAATGTGCAATTACTCAATAGGCAGTAAACGTGCACGGGTGAGGGATTGTGTTTATGCTCCATCTGCTCAGAATTCATCAAAACGTCTCCAGGCTTGACACGGAACCACAAGGGCTCTGGTCCCCGCATCTGTTACGAATCAGTTGTGAACCCGAGGTGGCGTCGTGATTTCTCTTTCCCTTTTGAAGATCCTTGAGTGTAGAGTTGCCTTCAACCCTAGAATTAATTGCTCAAGTGTAGGAAGCTACCCAGAGTCCCGTGCCGCTGCAAAAATAGCTCATGTGCCGTGGACAGTCACAGTTGCTCTGCTTTCCACTTCAATTGCACAAGTTGCACTGGAAATTCTACAACAGGTTGACTTTTCCAAGCAGTAACAGAAGTCCCTGCTGTTGAATACCTAAGCTTTAGTTGCAGCAGTAGAAGGAATAATAAACTTTTCTGTAGTGTTTTAATCTCATTCAGTGGGAATCTAACATTGTGTTTCTGCAAGACGCAATGGGAAATCCTAGACATGAGTTTAAAAGCTGATGTTTTTATGCCTGCTGCTCTGCGGTTGTGTTTTGGGGCTTCCCACATTACATATAGATTAGCCTGGCTTTGCTTAGCTCTATATAATGACTCCATTGACTTTGCTTCCTTATTATTTTTACTCAGGAGTTGTAGTGGAATGACTGCTTATGCCAGGGATTAACTTGGGGGATAAATCTTCATTCTTCTTTATGAAAAAAATGTCCAAAGGAATGCAAATTGGTTTTACTTTTAATGTGTTTTGTGACAAGTAAGTTGAAAATGTTTAGTTGAAAATCTTCAGGAGGAAAAATACAAACTGCTGCAAGACCCAGCTTTGTACTTTCCCAGGATACTATCAGGAGAGCATAGAGCACTCTACAGTACAACGGCCTTGATGGCTTTTTAATGATCCTAGATATTTTTACATCTTCACTAGGAAGTTACATTTAGAAGGGTATTGTTCTTGCGTGAGTTTGGGAATAAAGGGGTAAAGGAAGAGAGATCATTGAAAAGCTGGAAGTAGGCTTGATTTCTGGGCCAGAATGCTAGAAAATAACTTCAAATTCAGCCTTGAATGGATCAAAAGCTGTACCACTGTGCCAGAATACACAACAGAGAGAAAGCTGTATGGTTTTGAGAGAAAGCAGAGACTTTTTTCTAGCTGTCTAAACCCCACAATTTCGATGCTCAAGTCCTCACCCCTCAAATTCCCTTCTTTGGACCCAAAATGTAAAATGTTTTCTAGATCTGTTCTAAACAGCAGATCTGTACAGGATGCTGCGTCTGTCTGTTAGAGACATGCCCTGCCTCTGTGGTGGGCTGCGAGGGGCTGGGGGCCTCCAGTGCTTCCCTCTGTCCTGTGCTGGCCCTGGGTGCTTTCTCCCTGACCTTCCTGCCCCTGCCTTCGGGAGACGGAAATCTGCCCATCCTCTAATCACTCTCCTGCTACTTAGCCCTGGACAAGCGCTGAAGTCAGCCGGGTTAAATTGCTGCCAGCAGTGACATTTCCTGCCCTGGCCAGGGCTGGAAAAAAGGAGCAAATACAAGCCAGAGCCAGGAGTGACTGAAAAAGTATGAGAACCTGCAACTGGGCAGTTCTCAAGCTGCTGAGATGTTCCCATAATTAGTTGCATGCCATTAAACCCACAGTCTGGTCTGGGATCATGACACCTTTGAGGGCAAAGTGCAGTGGGGCCTGTAGGGTGCAGGTCAGCTACAGGTATGGGGTGGAGGTCCCTGTTTATGGGGGAAGAAGTGAAATCAAGGGCTAGGCTCCCAGACAGCATTTTGTAGGGTCAGGAGGAGCTGGGAGGGAAGGTCTGGCTGGAGGCCAGCAGCAGGAGGCACATGAAGGCTGAAGCATCCAGCCACCCAGCATTGAATCCCTGTGTCACCCTGTCTCTGCAGACCGGGATGTGTGTTTGTGACCTTCTGTACTCAGCAGTGGTGGTGAGAGTTTTCTGGAGCCCCCCAGGAAATTTATACTGATAAACTGTTGTTTCGGGATTCTTTTACCACTTTTCTCTCTTGCCCTTGTGTCGTATAATTCGAGGCAGAACTGCTGGGAGCTCAGGAGGCTCTCAAATCACCTCCTCAACAAGCATTTGTGTGCTGAAAGCCACGTGAGATGTAACTGCCACCAAGGCATCTGGGCTGCTGAAAAGGGTCTTCCAGCCTATCCTTGGGAACCCTGAGAAAGGCAGCAGCTTGAAAGTTGTGTGCAACAAATGGTGTTTAGTTCGGAAGCACAGTTATGAGCTGTATGAAATAATGCAGTTTCATGTGAGGATTACACCTAGTTCCTCATCTGCCATCTTCTGGAGACATTAGCAACCGAAAGGAGGCTGCTGGAGATGTTCCCAGTGGGTGAAGGAGGTCGGCTTTCTTTGTATTGGCATTTCTGCCCTAATGAAGTGTAATGGTAGCAGCCAAGGAGGGAATTTACTTCAAGCTGTTTATGAAGAGAATTGCAGAGGGGACAGGTGATTGCCTTCCCACAGGTGCTCCAAAGCTGGAGCAGGAGCCCAGTGGCTTTTTACCCCGTTTTGCTCTGAGCTGCCTCATCTTAAATGAGGCACCTGTGGAGCACAAGTTGAGCTGTTGGTTGACCTGCATGAGCAACCTGAACTGTGGCTCCTGTCATTTTTGGCATGGGTGCTGAGTGTGGACCAGCCATTGGCTTAGGAGAAGCAGTGATGAAAATAATGAAACAATGAATGACTAAGAATTAAGGGCTGTGTCATCACAGACAGTAGGTCACCGAGATCTGGTTTTAGTAAAAGTTGTGCCCCTTGTAATTACCATTTGAGGATCTAAAAGTTTAGTCAGAGAGCCAGGGTCCAGCCTCCCTCTGTGTAGTTTTTGCCCTTGGTTTGACTTAAGGGGAATGTGACTGTAATCTTTTTTCAGGAGGAATTTCATGTTCCTATATCCAAAGGCTGCGATATCTTGTTTGGACAAGAGCAAACCTTACCAGTGAAGTGACAGAAATTGAATATGTTGCTTGCATGCATTGGGAAGGGACGAGGGGACAACACTTCCGCTATGTGGGCAACTAAGAAACAGCCAGAGGAGCCAAGGAGCCTTTTTAGTGTGTAGCAGAGGGACCTCCAAAGAGGCAGTGCTGTCCAGGCAGCAGGTTGCAAGCCACGGGACTGGACTGAGGGGCTGCCATACACAAGGACATTTCCTGCCACATACCAAGGGCAAACATCAACACAGAAAACAATACCAAGCACTTCTCCACATCAAAGATGACCCTGAGAAGACCTGCCAAGAATGTGAGTGCATCTGCCTCAGCTCCAGCCATCTGCGTGCCTGTGCTAGGCCTTCAAAGCATGCTGGAGCAGCAGTCAGCTCAGATTTAGGGCTGGGAGTGTGTGGATGCAACTGTGGATTTGGAGCCGATGGCATCATGCAGGAGCACTTCAGTCCACTGGCGTGGTTTTGGTTTTTTTCTTTCTCTGCCCTTCACTGTGGTTCTGCTGCTAATTTTGAAAACAATGTGAGGGATAATTAAGGATGGTTTTGGTTGTAGATGCTCAGATAAATGTCTCAGCTGTTTTGCTCATTAAAGCAAACGAAACGCTCCTTATGGTCCGTGGTGTCTGAGACAGGGAGAGGCTTGTTCCTACAGAGAACAAGCGTGGTGTGAAAGGCACTTTGGTCCCGAGGGCACTGTGAGCAGGAGATGCTGACCCTGGCATTGCTATGTATGTTCAGAGGGAGAGGCATCCACTTGGCTGGCACTCTGAGGTCCCCTGTGCCCCTTGTGGGCTGGGGTTGCTGTTGGAGAAGACAAGCATGTGAATGTTAAGATTGAGCAGTGGTGTGCCTGGTGGTGTGATTCTCAGGAGCTCTGCTTTTTCTCTTGGCAGTGTCACATCTGGAGTGGGGGGAGCAAGCTGTAAGTAGGGAACTGAGCATAAATGTACTCTTGAACTTTTCCTTGCACAAGATAACGCTGCAGCAGACATCGCCGTGGGTAGCAAGTGTTGATGAGACACAGTCATGCGGTTCCCAAATATCTCTCCTAAGTGTGTTCCTTTATGCAAGACCTCAGAGGCCCAAATCTGTGGTTGAACCAGATGCTGTCTAAATTACAATGTTCTAGCACCAGGCCAGCAAAATTGGTTAAATACGTAGTTAATTCCAAAACACTTTCGTTGGAATATTTGGGGTGGGGAAGCAAACCAGGAGCCTCCCAAGTGATGTTCTGCCTCACAGTGAGCTGAACGTCTGGACCAGCGTGTGCCAAGATGATGCTCTTGCGCAACACTGAGAGAAGGAAAAAATAATGCAAGTAGGGTTATGTTGGTCCCAGAAATCAATAAGTCACTTTCTAAGCTGACTGCTTGCCTAGAGCATCTCATAATCAGCTTCAGATGTGTTTTTGAAATCATCTTTCCATGTCACTGAGAAGTTACTCCTTCAGTCCTTTAGCCAGTACTGCCGTCATTCTTTTTTTTTTTTTTTTTTTTTTTCAAAAAAAATTAAATAAAAAAAAAAAAAAATTTTTTTACATTTTTTTTTTTTTTGCAAAGAAAATGTAGTATAAAACAAAAGTAATTTCACTACATTTATTTTCAAATTTTTGGATTTTAATGTTTTCTGGGGGCTGTGCTGCTGGCATGGCAATGCTGTTGTTGTGCAAGCTTGGAAAATAAGAAAGCCGCAGTTATCAGAGTTATTATAAATAGTTGTTAAAGCGGACAGCATTTTAAATGTTTTTATTAACATTCTTAATGTTAACTTGAGAGTAGAGTGAGAGAATGTAATGTAGCTCTGGCTGTCTGACAGCTGGTGAGGGCTCCCTGCAGGACTGTTCATGGTTGGAGCTCTGTCATCCTTCCTCAGCTATTCCTTGTCTTGGGAAGGAGATGAAAAAGAAACTGGTTGCTTCTCTGAACTTCATCTGCTTGCACAGATCAGTTTATCTTGAGTTTTGGTGGTTTTGTGGTAGGCTGTGAACATGGCATTGCACTTGATAGGTGTGTACTTTAATGGTGATGTTTCTACCAGAAGAATGCATCCAGCTGCAATTGCCAGCAAGTTGGAAAAGGTTAAGGGAGTAACAGTTTCCCTCATGTGAAACTCTGAAATGGGATGGATATGACAAGGCACCAACAAAAACCAGATTTTATTATGCCGAGAATATGTCATTTTTACAAGAACATGATTTTAACTTCACCAGTCAATATAAGTTGGGATGTTACCCCAACAAATGTGATACAAAATGTTTGCATTAGGCCCTGAGTTGTTTGCTTTTCACTTAATTTTTGTGAATTGTGTGCAAATCTGTATTTTTAAGGAGCAAATTTGATATGAATGTGAAGATTGGTGCCAAAACACATCTGTTAGCAGCTTTTAATCTTCATGTTTGACAAAGTGTATAGATATGGACAAATTGTAATTTACATGATGAAACCGCGGGGTGATGGATTGCTGCAGTGGCGTGGAATGCCATGGAAAGGAAATAAATTTCACAAGATAAAAGGAAGGGACTGGAGTGCATTTACTTCTATCAGGAGCTTTTACATGGTATGTGCACTGCAGCTACTACTACCTGGGTTCAAATCTACCAGAGTAAATCCCTTCCAGCGAATAAAAGCCTTCTTTGGTACTCTGCTTTATTAGAAAGGAGATTACTTGGTTTTGAGGGTCATTCTAGGGTACAGTTTGAATGAACTTGAGTTGCTTTCCAAGATAAACACAACCTTAGAACAAAGCATATCTGGGTTTACTGTTGCATACAATGGCGTTTTAAGAGCTTGCACCTGGCACGGCAGGGCCAACCTTAAAAGCTTGTGAAGAATTGCCAATGGAACATATGGCACATCCCACTGACAGAGCCAGAGCTGGCCTGGACCTGGTATGGGCCCTGTGCCAGAGGTTAAGGTTCTCTTTGCAGTGATATGCAGCAGTTAAGCATTTATCACTGTTGTAACGAGGTGTAATTGCTCATGGACTTCCCCAAAACTCTCTCTTAGAGGTGATCTCTGATTGTGCCTTCCCATTGCTTTTTGACACCATAAAATGCCAATTCTGGACTGATTTACCCGCTGTCTTCCTCTTCACATGCAACTGTATTGCACACTAACAGCTTCCCTGTGGGTTACATCCACTAGCAGGGCTTGGTTTGGCAGTCACTGCAGGCTGGAGTTTGTCTTTTCTATCACCCCTTTGTGATCACCCTCTGCTCAGCTCAGTGCAGGACTCAAACCTGTGTGGGGAAGGGAGCGGAACCTCATTTGCTTTTAAAATTGTCCCTTGTCTTTGCTCAAAGGACCTAATCCAAGTGACCATCGCATATTGCCTGCTGTGGACTGCAGGAAAGCAGCTTCAGTTTCCCCTGCATCTGCTGGGATTCGTAAAGATAACCCCTATGGAATATCGAAGTGAGGATGCTGCAGGGCTGCAGCCACTCAGTGCTCGTGGGGCGAGGTGGGAACCTAAGGTGGGAAGGGGCCTCCTGGGTCACGGCTCTGCGAGTGGGTTTTTGCAGCATGCTGCCATGCAATCCCTTTCATAAAGCTGCAGCTTTCCACGATAGGGTTGGGGAATCCTCCTGCTTCTCATTCCACTTCAAACTACTCTAGCACCTGGCTCCTGCTATCAACATTTTCCTAATTTTTCTTCTCGAGGAGGATGCAGAGCGCTCTTTGGAGGGCTAACAGTGCTAGGATGGCCAGGATCAGCTCATAAGCCTCTGAGCTTAGCATGGAGGTTCACCTACCGCTGAGTGACACAGGAAGGGATTTTTATCAGAGAAACAACTAACTACTAAACTTGAGCGTCCTTCAGAATTCTTGTCTCTGGGTGCTAGATGTTGTTTAGCTCCCCCCGCCACTTTTTTGTTGTGCAAGGACTGCACCATCTGGATAGCAGATGATACCTTTACATTTGTCTGTTTCCAGTTTTCCAACTATAAATCATCTGGTTTAGCTAGTTTCTGTTGCTTGAGCTCTTAGTATTTGAACCAGCTCTCTTTTAAAGCCATGCTGTCCCAACAGGGAGCTTTCTGCTGGGGCTCCTGCTCCCACTGTGCCTTCTAAATATATATATATATATAATGTGTATATGCTCTGAAGCATCTGAATCAGATTCCACAGCCACCACAAACAGCTTTCTACTTGGATTCTCCTTTTCCTCAGCCAAACGGGCTCTTTGTGGACAAAAGAAGGGCAAAGTGCTGTCTGATGAACATCGCTGGCCAGCCAAAATCCAGCGCTGAGCTACATCAGCTGTAGAAAATTGGCCTTCTGTCTCTCTAACCAGTTCACTTACCTACTGAAGAGAAACCGTGGTTTTTCTGGAGTTGTCAGAAACACAGCAGATCTTGTTCTGTCATCTCTTTCCATAAGAAAAGAGGGTTTAAAAAATTGCTGATGATATTAACAAAGCCAGCCTGATTATGTAATGCTTTTTTCTTTTCTGGTTTGTTTTTGTTGAAATCTGTTGCCTCCTAGTTTCATGGGTTACCAACAAGTTTTTGCACCAGAAGATGATAAGGCTTAGTTTCTCCGTAGTCCTTGCACTGAGATGGGTAATAGTAAGGTCCTCAGCGTATGTGTGGTACCGGATCTTCCTCATGTACATTCATCTCCACTTAGTCCTATTGTCCTCTCTGCCATGAAGTCAGTTCTCAGACCTCCAGCAGCTGACATTGTGAAGGCCATCCACATCTCCAGCTGTTTGTGTTGAGGGACTTCACTCTTTCTCAGGGGCGTTGTGTGTCTCCTCCAGCAGGGTCTTGGATCACAGCCTCTTTAGAGCACTTCCCTAAGTGCTTTACAAGGAGTCTCAGGTGTATTGTTCAAAATATCAGAAACCACTTCTGTTTTGCCAGTGTACCTCTGATTGCATCTTAATTTTCTGTTTTCATGTGTGGCTAATTAACACTTAAACTTGCTCTTGAGGGAGCTTCTCTGTTCAACACTTCAGACGGACCCACCATGTGGTTGGGATGGAGCTTATGCTCCTTGGACTGACTGGATGGAAATGGTTTCAATGAACGTTTTGAAGCTGGGCCAAAGAGTGAATCAAACATGAATGACCATGAGTCACTTTGGAAAACAGCCCTGTTGAGGGCTCAGAGGTGACGTGCCTGCTGCAGACAGCTCTGCTTGCACGCCCAGAGGCTGCACGGTTGGGTCGGGTCGCTTCGAGGGTCCTCCCGGCTTATCCTCAGCTGCAGGGTTGTAAGCTACCACCTCCTTCGGGTGTGGGGAATGAGTCTTGAGTATAAATGAACCCGGGTATCTGTCATGTAAATGCTGTGTTGAGGGACTTGAATGTGAGATAAAGGAGCTGGTCTCTGTGCTGGGAGCCCTGCTGGGCGATTGTCAGATTGTCCGGGAAGAGCTGCAGCCCCACCAAGGAGGAGGGTGTGCCCCCAGTGGGTTTGATACAAGGATGTGTCAGACATACCACATTGACATCCCACTTTTTCCTGATAAATCCCAGCATCACCATCTTCAGTATGTGTTTGCAGCAGGGCTCAGAGCCTTGTGTGACATCTTTTGACTTTGGTATATTTTGCTGCCTTCCTTGAGCTTGAGTGCTGCCTGTCCCCTTGGCATGCCTGTCGTTTCAGCCCTGGGAGGAGTCCCACAACATACAGGGTGTACTGCATTGTGCAAATAATGTTTTGCAGAGATGGGGGCTGTCTGTGTCCCCTGGAGTGGCAGGTACACCCAAGGAGGTGAGCCAGTCCCCTTCATCTGTTCCCCAGATCTCTGGGCCACGTAATCAGGGACCAGACGGTGATGGCTGACCCCACTCTTCTGCATCAGCTCTGTCCCCTGCACTTTGGAGTAAATGTGTGGGGTTTTTTGCTTTAGTGGCTGAGGGCTAATTTTCTTGTCCTTTTCTCTTTTTCTCTCATAAAGGTGAACCCCACACCTCAGGGTACACGAGCGCTGCTGAAAATGATGTACTGCCCACACTGCCGAGGTCTGGTGTCGGTGAAGCCCTGCTACAACTACTGCTTTAATGTCATGAGAGGCTGCTTGGCCAACCAAGGGGACTTGGATGCCGAGTGGAATATCTTTATGGGTAAGGCAATATGGGTTAAAACTGCGTGTAAGTCTGCACTGGTACTGTGTCCCTCACCTGAATTGCTTTGTGAGTGGCTGTTCTGAGCTATAGCAGCTTTTTCACGCATCTGTGATGGGTATCTTTTCCTTCCATACCTCTGTGTACAGCACACCTTTTGCCATTCACATGGGCCTCTAAATAAATGAGACTGTTGTGCCAGTGACCTTTGTTGCAGCAAGCTTTAGGAGGATGGAGGTGCCATGGGCTTGTAGGCTTGGAATGTTTCTTCTTGCTGGATCAAGCATGTGTGCAAGCCGTTTCTTCCATGCTCCTTATACCTTGTCACCATACAGCTGTCCTTCCTGAAGCCAGTTTTCTTCTTCAGCAGCCTGGGAGTCTCCTTGCCAGCCATGAAGAGCTTTGGGAAAAGCTGTAGGCCTGGATTTTACATTAAAAAATTGAATAGGACGTGTCTGAATCTGTTTTTAAACAGCTCATTTGGCACTCAGCCACCATCCTTTTGCAATGTCAGCAGGTCTTGTGTGACACTGTGCGAGTGCTTTTGCCATCCTCTTCCTCCTGTGTGTTATTTCTGTTCTGTGCTTGTACACGGTATCATTCAATACATGAAACTTGGACTGAAATGTTAAATTCTACCTCAGGTCAAGGTTCATCAGAATTGGCAGTGCATCAGATTTTGGGGCACAGGCAATAGATAATGTTAAATGTTTTCATTTGTGCTCCTTTTCCAAGAGGTTTGATTTATCTGTGGTTGAGCATCCTTTGGGAGCAGTCGCTTCACTCCAGTTAATGTGTGATGAAGTGCACATGTAAAGTATCTGCTGCTACTGGAAAGGCTGTGGTGCTCTTCCCATCCCAAAAAAAAGATTGTTAGAAAGAAAAGATTTCCCTTTCACTCAGTTGCAAGATTAAAAAAAAAAAAGGGAAGTTGCTGCTATTTGACATTTCAGGCTACATTTATATCTTAGAACTTGTTTTCCTCTGTTCTGTGCACTGGATTTTCACTTTGCTGCCCATGCCAACTGGATGTGTGCAGGGTATTATTTTCAGAAGGCATTTTTTTGTGTGTTTATTCCATATAGGGAGCTAAATGTGACACTAAATTGGGTTTCCAAGTCATTCCCTGGGAGGCTGACACCCCACCCCCCAGTCTTCCCAACCATCTTTCTCATGAGAATATTAAGTATTTCAACTACAATTGTTGCTGAAGTAGCTCAAAGCCAGGAGACTTGCAGACATCTAGTCCAAGTAGAAAAGAGGAATACCATGAAAGGGAAGGGCATAATGCCAGAAAACAGACAAAAGCACAAGCAGCTAATTGCTGTAGGTGGTATGCAGCTAAAAACGAACCTCAGGGGAAGCTGGCAAGCCCTGTCACACGAGACTGATCAGGGTCTGCATACAATAATTAAGATTATTAAACAAGACTAAATAAATACGTGTGATTCCAGGTTGGAAGCAAAGCTTTCTTCTTGCAGTGCTTCCTCCCCACAGGGCTTCTTGCCCGCTCATTACTTAGGTATGGTATTAAGCTTCGTTACATTTATTGGCAGTATTTGCTTGGTTCTTGCACTCTGGGTTGATGGTTGCAGTGGAGTACAGATACAGAAAACTTAAGCTGTGCTTTCTTCAGACAGGTTGATAAGTGAACAGGTGCTGGTTATGTTCCAGACTTTGGTTTCTCTCTCAATTTGCCACTCGAGACAAATTAAATTAAATATATCTGGTGTTTAGGGCTGGGCATATGCCACAAATATCTTGTGTGTATGTTTAAAAGTTGAAATAATTAAAGAAATAACACCCAAAAAAATTCCCCCAAAACCACCTCACAAAATCCCCAAAACCCACCTCTGTGGGCTCAATACGATTTTGCATCGTGGGTTTAAGTGCCAGGTTATAGCAGTGATTTATTAGGAGCCAAAAGCAGATTTTGAACCTATCAAGTCAATTTAAAAACAGTTAAATCGGAGAACTTCTAGCGAGTGCTGCAAGTCTATATGAATGTGGGTGCGTGTGAAATACGCGTTTGTGTGTGCTAGTGGGTCTGTAAGTAAGTCAATTATGTAAAGCTGGGATGTAATGTTTGCAGGTTTTTTGAGACAAGAAGACTTTGCAATTCCTTATTTTTCCGAAGTACCATTTAAAGCTGAGCAGTATGAAATAATGACCGAATTGTACTCTTTTCTCCCCTTTAACTATCTAAATTATTTCTCCCTCTATTCCTGACACAATTGTACACCAATTAGACAGGGGTATACTTTGTTTCAAACAGGCTGTTGGGGGAGTTGGAGCTTTCTTGAATGAACAGTGTTAATCTCCAGTGCCTTTTCATGATTTTTTTTTTTCTCCACAAAGGTTTACTCTGCTCAAAGATGTTGAATTCAGGCTCCATATACATATCTGGAGTACTACTTAGTGTGCAAAGAATTTCCCACCCCCCCTTAAAAAA